>CM019042.1:37479497-37523298 GCA_009664405.1 Drosophila bifasciata | reverse complement strand
AAAACTAAAAAATGCAGAATCATAGAGACAGCCCATATCTATCAGGGCCCAAATCTGAATCGGATCGGATCATTAATATAGCCACAATAGACAAAACATACGCAAAAACTTCGCTCCATCCCTTTCGCACTCACACAAAATCGAGTAATTTTTGGTTTTCGTATAAATGAGCGCCTCGTTCTCAGAGACTATAAGAGCTAGAACAACCAAATTTTTGCCTAGACTCCTGTGATATCGCTTCAGTGCAAGTTTATTTCAATATTTTTGCCACGCCCACTCCCGCCCCCAAAATACGAAAATCCACAATTTTGAAGATAGAAAAAAATAAAAATGCAGTATTGTAGAGAATGACCATATCTACCAGATTCCCGAATTTGGTTTAGATCGGATCATTATTGTAGCCACAATGATCAAATGAATTTTCAGCTACGAGCTGTCCCCTTCCACTTGCGCCGTAAGTCATTTTATTGGGGTTGATTGTGGCTGCAGATTCTCTCACACGCACACTCACGCTCAAACATGCTGCCTCGTGCAGTGTACGTGTGTTGTTGTGAGAACTGATGTAGATGATGTAGATGTAGATGTCGATGACAGATGTAGCAAAAATGTAAAATGTAAAACTGATAAAACATTTTAAAATTCCACATAAATCACTGAGTACGGGTATAAAAGTAGAGTCGCGTTCGAAGCGACCCGTACGTTCTCTCTCGTATCAGTTTATACCAGAGCTCGCAAATTACAGTTGACCGTTTCTTGCAGTCACCAAAAAACTGTTTTTTGCGCACCACTTGCGCAAAAAGTCAGACAAGAACCGTTCACCAGTGTCTCTTGAACGAACGGTCTGTGCTCAACCAAAAACCAATTTCGTGTTTCCTTTTTGCTCTGCTCATTCGCTGACCGTTTTGCAACGAGCTAAGAAAATAAAAGTCTTTTGCATTTGTATGAGTGTACATATATGCGAATGATCAGTCTACTTGTAAACCACACTTGCACACTCACACTTTTTAATAAAAAGCACTGAAGTCAAAAGACCGTTTACGATGAGCCTTTCGTTTTTTTCGCTCTTCTGCTGACCCTCAATGAGCGAGCGTTCAGTTGGATCGCTCTCTCTAAATTGTTGTTGAGTGAGCATAAAAGAACCTCGCAACTGAGAACAGTTAACCGAAAACCAAAACAAAGAGCAACGAAAAGTTCTGTTCAGAGCGAGAGCACACGTGCATCGTCTTTTTTCGGTTGCGTTAGAGAGCAGACCGCAAAACGAAAAACGGTTGATTGTTATTTGCGAGCTATGGTTTATACATTTAACATTTTTTACTACATCTGTCATCTACATCACTTCTCACAACAACACACGTACACTGCACGAGGCAGAATGTGTGAGCAGTTTGTGAACAAGAGAGAATCTGTAGCGACAATCATTACCATAAATGACTTACGCTGCAGGGGGGCGCGGGGAAAAGCTGCTGATTTTATTATTGTGGCTATAATAATGATCCGATCTGAACCAAATTCGGGAATCTGGTAGATATGTTCATTCCCTACGATACTGCAGGACTTTCGTCCTCTGTGGGGGCGGAAGGAGGCGGGGCGAAATTTTGAAATACACTTGTCTTGATTTGGTATAACAGGAGTGTGGATGAAAAGTTTGGTTGCTCTAGCTCTTATAGTCTCTGAGATCAAGGTGACACAAAATACAAAAAACCAAATCGACTCATTTTTGTGTGAGTGCGAGCGTGTAACGGACCATATACATGGCCCTACACAATACATCTACACACAAAGCCACTAGCAAGCTAAGACACACATACACTAGACCTAAGCAATTACTAATTAAACCACACGGCACTTAACATAACCCTAATCAATTTCCGCGATGCTATTACAGCAGAAAGCGCGCCCCAAATCTCCGACACTCCGACTGCATAGTCAGCAAGGCCACTCACCCAACCTCAACCCCAAAACCCATTCACCCAACCTCGACCCGAAAACTCCAAGTGACCATTCTCACACTGTAACCTACTGCCCAAGAACCCCACACCACAAGACAGAACTGCAGACTCAGCGGTCCCCCACACCAGATGCCGGCTTTAAATAGCGCGGGCCGGTGATCAATGGGGCAGTCAAACCGACATACCCTGACCGTAGAATTTTTGGTATAGTGACGCGTTTTGAAGAAGCTTGTCACAGAATATATTTTCTTGTATCCTTTGTATGTTAATTTGTTTTATATAGGATAAAATAAATGATACACCGATATGCACATGTAAATACTCATAATGGATATCATGTTTGACCGTACATTCGAAGAGATGCCCATTAGAGTATTGAAGGTGCGACCGTGCAAGTTTTTTTTTGTTCATTTTTTGTACATTTTACATTTTCTTGCTGCATCTGTCATCTACATCACTTCTCACGAGAACACGCGTACAATGCACGAGGCAGAGCGCTTGAGCAATGTGTGAGCGAGAGAGAGAATGAGTAGCGGCTAAAGGGACGTGGGCTAGCTGCTGATTCATTTCATCATTGTGGCTATACTAATATTCCGATCAGAACCAGATTCGTCAATCAGGTAGTTATGGTCGTTCTCTACGATACTGCATTTTTATTTTCCGTTTCTATACCCATAAGCGAAGAGTAAAATGGCATATTTTATTTGTTGTAAAAGTGGATGTGTCTAACTTGGAGAAGGAACCCCATTTCCGACCCTATAAAGTATATAAATTATTGATCAGCATCAATAGCCGAGTCGATATAGCCATGTCTGTCCGTCCGTCTGTCTGTCTATCTGGCCGTCTGTCCGTCCTGTTTGTCGCCCATTGCTCGGAGGCTATAGAGCAAGAGCAAACCAATTTTTTTTCGTTGCCAACAAGAGGCGGCATTGTGTTTATATATTGCTACACTCATCCGTCAGCACAATTGATCATTTGGGATTTTTGTGTGCAACCAAACTTCAAGATGCCAGTGCTATGAAGCTTCATAGGTCGAAGTGTACGAGCGTAATAAAAAATTTTACCTAAAAAGATAGTGGTCAATCAGTCCTACATAAAATCAAATGAACAGGAGGAAATATTTGACGAACTTGATAAGCTCTCAAAAATACACCCAGCGACAAAACAAAGCCGCACTCTGACTTTTCATGCATTTCTGAAGCCAGGTGTTTCCCCAAATTGTATTCGATTTGATTAATTTTTTTTTTTCCTAGTGAATTTTTTCCGTCTGGTTTTGTGTGGTTTTGACGTCTTAGTTACTGGAAACACTTCTTAAAGAACGTTTTACTTTGAAGTCTTCAAAAACGATGCCTAAGGGAAAGCAGATGACGGTGACATAAAAAGTCAACAATTATTGAATTAGCTAAACAAAATGTTTCAATTCGTAAAAAAGCGATTAAATCTAAGTTTAACGAAAGCTCTGTGAGACGATTTTTGAAAAAAAAATCTGAGACTGGAAAAGTGGTAAGCAAGAAACGATCGGGAAAAAAAAAATATCAACGAATGTAAAGGAAGATCGTATTACTATAAGAGCGACCCTACTTAATAGATTTTAAAATGCTCTTGAGATAGCTTGCAAATTGCAGTAACGATTTGCAAAAGATTCTTTGGCTTAATCTATACAGCTTGAACTGAAGGAGATGGGCCTAATGGCAAGGACACCTGTCAAAAAGCCACTTCTGAACAGCAGAATGAAAGCTCGCTTAAATTGGTCTAGAGAAAAATCTAATTGGGGTGAATCCGAATGGTCACGAGTCATATTCTCGGATGAGTCAAAATTTAACCACATTGGACCTGATGGATCGCGCACAGTTCGCCGCAGAACAGGGGAACAATATTCCGAAGATTGCTGCATTAGCACCGTAAAGCATTCGCCTTATATTATGGTATGGGTTTGCATATCTAAATAAAAAACCGAATCGCTAATAATAGTAAAAGGTATGGTCAATGCAAAAGTGTATAAAGAAATTATTCTTAGTGGCGTTGTGCCTAGTATGGAATCAGAGAAGATGATCCCATCTTTCAGGTCGATTCTGCACCTTGTCATCGAGCGCGCTCGTTTCTTCGTCGTTTGCTATTTAAAACGAGAACGTACGGAGTCGCTGTAAACGCGACTCTACTTTTATACCCGTACTCAGTCTGTACACATGTGATTTATGTGGAATTTTCAAATGTTGTTATACCCGTACTCGAAGAGTAAAAGGGTATATTGTATTTGTGCTAAAAGTGGATGTGTGTAACATAGAGAAGGAAGTAATTTCCGACCATATAAAGTATATATATTCTTGATCAGCATCAATAGCCGAGTCGATATAGCCCTGTCTGTCCGTCTGTCCGTCTTGTTCGTCGCCCATTGCTCGAAGGCTAAAAGAGATAGAGCAACCAAATTTTTTTTCAGACTGATGTGTTCTCTCACTCCTAGAAAAAGTTTAAAATTTCCGCCCGCCCACTTCCGCCCCCACAAAGGGGCGCATATCTGTGGCGTCCACAATTTTGAAAATAACAAAAACTAAAAATGCAGAATCATAGAGACAGCCCATATCTATCAGGGGCCCAAATCTGAATCGGATCGGATCATTAATATAGCCACAATAGACAAAAACATACGCAAAAACTTCGCTCCATCCCTTTCGCACTCACACAAAAATCGAGTAATTTTGGTTTTCGTATAAATGAGGCGCCTCGTTCTCAGAGACTATAAGAGCTAGAACAACCAAATTTTTTTTGCCTAGACTCCTGTGATATCGCTTCAGTGCAAGTTTATTTCAAAATTTTTGCCACGCCCACTCCCGCCCCCCCAAAATACGAAAATCCACAATTTTGAAGATAGAAAAAAAATAAAAATGCAGTATTGTAGAGAATGACCATATCTACCAGATTCCCGAATTTGGTTCAGATCGGATCATTATTGTAGCCACAATGATCAAATGAATTTTCAGCTACGAGCTGTCCCCTTCCACTTGCGCCGTAAGTCATTTATTGGGGTTGATTGTGGCTGCAGATTCTCTCACACGCACACTCACGCTCAAACATGCTGCCTCGTGCAGTGTACGTGTGTTGTTGTGAGAACTGATGTAGATGATGTAGATGTAGATGTCGATGACAGATGTAGCAAAAATGTAAAATGTAAAAACTGATAAAACATTTTAAAATTCCACATAAATCACTGAGTACGGGTATAAAAAGTAGAGTCGCGTTCGAAGCGACCCGTACGTTCTCTCGTATCAGTTTATACCAGAGCTCGCAAATTACAGTTGACCGTTTCTTGCAGTCACCAAAAACTGTTTTTGCGCACCACTTGCGCAAAAAGTCAGACAAGAACCGTTCACCAGTGTCTCTTGAACGAACGGTCTGTGCTCAACCAAAACCAATTTCGTGTTTCCTTTTTTGCTCTGCTCATTCGCTGACCGTTTTGCAACGAGCTAAGAAAATAAAAGTCTTTTGCATTTTGTATGAGTGTACATATATGCGAATGATCAGTCTACTAGTAAACCACACTTGCACACTCACACTTTTTAATAAAAAGCACTGAAGTCAAAAAGACCGTTTACGATGAGCCTTTCGTTTTTCGCTCTTCTGCTGACCCTCAATGAGCGAGCGTTCAGTTGGATCGCTCTCTCTAAATTGTTGTTGCATGAGCATAAAAGAACCTCGCAACAACTGAGAACAGTTAACCGAAAACCAAAACAAAGAGCAACGAAAAGTTCTGTTCAGAGCGAGAGCACACGTGCATCGTCTTTTTCGGTTGCGTTAGAGAGCAGACCGCAAAACGAAAAACGGTTGATTGTTATTTGCGAGCTATGGTTTATACATTTAACATTTTTTTACTACATCTGTCATCTACATCACTTCTCACAACAACATCACGTACACTGCACGAGGCAGAATGTGTGAGCAGTTTGTGAACAAGAGAGAGAATCTGTGGCGACAATCATCACCATAAATGACTTACGCTGCAGGGGGCGCGAGGGGCTGCTGCTGATTTTTTTATTGTGGCTATAATAATGATCCGATCTGAACCAAATTCGGGAATCTGGTAGATATGTTCATTCCCTACGATACTGCAGGACTTTCGTCCTCTGTGGGGGCGGAAGGGAGGCGGGGCCCAATTTTGAAATACACTTGTCTTGATTTGGTATAACAGGAGTGTGGATGAAAAGTTTGGTTGCTCTAGCTCTTATAGTCTCTGAGATCAAGGTGACACAAAATACAAAAACCAAATCGACTCATTTTTTGTGTGAGGCAGCGAGCGTGTAACGGACCATATACATGGCCCTATACAAGACCTCTACACACAAAGCCACTAGCAAGCTAAGACACACATACACTAGACCTAAGCAATTACTAATTAAACCACACGGCACTTAACATAACCTAATCAATTTCCGCGATGCTATTACAGCAGAAAGCGCGCCCCCAAATCTCCGACACTCCGACTGCATAGTCAGCAAGGCCACTCACCCAACCTCAACCCCAAAACCCATTCACCCAACCTCGACCCGAAAACTCCAAAGTGACCATTCTCACACTGTAACCTACTGCCCAATGAACCCCACAAGACAGAACTGCAGACTCAGCGGTCCCCACACCAGATGCCGGCTTTAAATAGCGCGGGCCGGTGATCAATGGGGCAGTCAAACCGAGGCAGTTAAACTAAAAGCGTCAACCCGGGGCAGTTGACTCAAGACCGGCAATTAAATATCGTTATATATAAATAACATACCATTCGTAAATAAAAGAAAACCATCAAAACTCAACTACCCAGGTGTCATCATTTCTTCGCCGACCGCCAACACAAAGCAGGTATTACCGCACACCAAGAACTCCGGTGTCAGCATTTTTCCCATCGCCAAGTGCGATCGCCAAGAATTACCTGCACGGTAACCCGACTCACGTCCGCTCCACTTTCGGTCTCACGGCCAAGCCCCTGCCCTAAAGTTCCGGCAACCTATAAAATTTCTTGTAGATAAATCCTGGACAGACTGAGCCTACCTCAGCCTGAGATAGGTATCTCACAAGTGGCGCCCGAGCAGGGACTTTCTGGCAAGTTTAAGGAAATTTTCAAGGGAAACCTTATACGGGGCTACGTGGATTAAAAACCCACGTCCGCCAAAGAGAAAAGGAACAGAGCTAATAACAAAAACACACAAATCCAGTCACGAGTGCCACCGTGCAAGTATACAAAGTGCGCGAGTACCGAAAACAGTGAACAAGTACCCAAAACCACCACAGAAACAATACAAGCACCATGGAATCCCACGAAGAGGACACAGGCAGCGAACTCCACACCGGAGAGAAAAACACCAATCCGGGCGTCAGCATCGGCTGGATCTACAAGCGACGTCGAGGGATCTGGAGGCTTTCGCCAAAAAAATTTGGATTCAGTAGTGAAGCCAAGGATTCAGTAGTGTCGACGAGATGCGTAGGAACTTTTCCATACTGAGTCGCCGGACCACTCCCGCCGAGTAGTTGGGTTCGCCTGGCTGAACTTGAGCAAAAATACGCCAGACTAGCCGGACGCCCCAAGTCCCCGCTGCCCACCACCCCGGGACCATCAGGCACCCAGAATCAGGACCCAAAAGCCAGCTTACAAATCCCCACAGTCACTGAGAACGAGCCCCGACCACCAGTCATCACGGCCGCCGATTTCTCCAGGCCGCCAACCACGGAAACTTGCCGCTCGCCCACGCAGAGGGTGGTACCAGTGATCGACGCACACACAGACGGGCCCGACTACAACCACATCGCACGCACAGCGGAACGCATCCGCGGATGGGGCATCCAATTCAGCGGGGAGAATGACCCAATATCGTTTCTGGAACTACTCGAGGAACGCGCAAGCTCGTATGGAGTGGACACCAACCAGCTGCCTCGGGCTATGGCCGAATTACTCACCGACCGAGCTAGTCGTTGGTACCGTACCAGCCAACTACAGTGTAGCTCCTGGGGATACTTCCGCCAGGAGTTTCTGTCATATTTCCTGCCAGCACGGTATTTCGAACAACTGGACGACCAGATCCAGGGCCGCAAGCAAGCGATGAGAGAACCCTTCAAAATTACCTTATCGAGATACGGCTACTCATGCACCATGCCGGGTACGATCCGGTTAAACAGCTGTACAGAATCTACGACAACGCTTTGCCAGGAATCCAGCTATACGTGCGACGAGACAAATTGGAAAGCTTGTCACAGCTGACACGGCTAGCCGCGGAGTACGAAATCATTCACGAGCGGGAACATGAGAGAACCCACCCCGCACCCATCCAAAGCCCACCAAGAGACACCAGGCCGGCAAGGCGCCCAGACCGAAGAGAAGGTGACTCCTACCGGACGCCAGGTCAGAGACCCCAGTGGGACTCAGCGGACACATCCGGAGACAGCCGTCAAACCAACCGGTGCGACGGGCCAGGACGTGGCCCATCGCATGATCACCACGCCCATTGCCAACCCACGCACAGCCTGTCGCCGGTGTGGTCAAGCTGGACACGCCGCCTACAACTGCACCCACCCCTCGATCCTATTTTGCTGGGAGTGTGGAAAACGCGGCACTCGGACCATCGACTGCTGCCGCCAATACGTCGTCGGGAAACGACACGCGTCTTCGACTGACACGGGATTAGCCGAAACGACGCCTCCCCAGACCCGCAACTAAGCCACCCGCTACACAAACAGAGGCCACGATCGACACCGGGGCATCCCGAAGTTTCGTCAACGAATGATTTGAGCCCCTGATAGATATAGTCTTCTCTATGATACTGCATTTTTAGTTTCTGTTATATTTAAAATTGTGGACGCCACAGATGTGCGCCCTTTGTGGGGGCGGAGGTGGGCGGGTCGAAATTTTGAAAAACTTTTCTAGGAGTGAGATACCACATCTTACCATATCTCTTATAGCCTCCGAGCAATGGGCGACAAACAAGACGGACAAACAGACAGACAGTCGGACGGACAGACATGGCTATATCGACTGGGCTATTCATGCTGATCAAGAATATATATACTTTTTATATATACTTACAAAAGAAACGCCTCCTTCTGTGTGTTACACACATTCACTTTTACCACAAATACAATATACCCTTTTCCTCTTCGAGAATACTGGTATAAAAAAAAGAGCTAAATTCTCATAAAGCGAGTGGAAGGGGGAAATTTTTGCTAAAAATTATTTGATCATTGTGGCTAGATCTAAACCAAATTCGGGAATCTGGTAGATATGATCATTCTCTACGATACTGCATTTTTTTTTTTTATCTATCTTAAAAATTGTGGACTTTCGTTCTTTGTGGTGGCGGAAGGGGCGGGGCGTGGCGAAATTTAGAAATACACTTGTTTCGGTTTGGTATCACAGGAGTGTGGACAGAAAGTTTGGTTGCTTTAGCTCTTATAGTCTCTGAGATACAGGCGATACAAAATACAAAAAACCAAATCGACTCGTTTTTGTTTTTTCGTATGTTTTTTGTTTCTATTGTGGCTATATTAATGATTCGATCCGATTCAGATTTGGGCCCCTGATAGATATGGTCTCTCTCTATGATACTGCATAATTAAGGTAAATAGGTAATTAGCAGGAGAGGGTCAGACATAATAAAATTTTTGGAAAACCCTCCAGGGTAATTACTTACCAACAACTAAATATACTATACTTGTGTATACATTTTTTGACTCCATTTTTATATCCGTACTCGAAGAGTAAAAGGGTATATTGTATTCGTGGTAAAAAGTAGATGTGTGTAACAGAGAGAAGAAAGCGTTTCCGACCCCATAAAGTATATATATTCTTGATCAGCATGAATAGCCGAGTCAAAATAGCCATGTCTGTCCGTTCGTCTGTCTGTCCGTCCGTCCGTCCAAATTTGCAATTTTTATATTTGTATATTTGTTGCTTTTGAAAATGAGACGATTACATTTGGTCCAGCGAACGCGAAATTCGTCGCGAGCTGTGACTTCGAGGAGCCGTGAAAGTAGCCAGGACATTACAAATCGCAATGAAAATAAATCAAAGGAACAACTGCAAATGAACGTCGTGATATACAAAATCTACAAGGTGTTGCGTTCGCGTACAATACTGTCACCGATTACGCAAATTATAATTGGTTCAATGAACGACATTGGTCAGGCATATAAATTTAAAGGTGAAGCAGATGGGATGTGCTGTACGAGTGGTAAAATGAAATTGCCTGAATTGTGGAGTTAGTGCTATGAATTAATACGCATACAGGCTGCAGATACGGCACAATCAAGACAATCACATATTGAAGTGTACAGCACTTTTCAACCAGTATATTGTTGACATGTATGGAAAAATGGAATCGGAACGGTTGAATTTTCTTCGATTCAATCAATTCAGCCAAATTACGTTCCGAAGAGAATATTCATTTGCGTGATGCTATTAACAACGATAATGGTAATGCACAAAACGTTGGAACTATGGTAATATTACCGTCATAGTAAGTTGGAAGCCCACGTCATATCTTTGAGTACGCGCAAGTTGCGATGTCATACGTTCGCCGTTACGGTCGACCAGACCTTTTAATCACCTTCACGTGTAATCCCCAATGGGAAGAAATCTCGGAACTATTGTTTGATGGGCAAACATCTAAAGATCGCCATGATATTTTAGCACGTGTTTTTAGACAAAAAATTGAAATCACTAATGGATTTAATTGTTATACACGGTGCATTTGGGTCTTTTCAATATTGGATGTATTCAATTGAATGGCAGAAACGGGGTTTGCTTCATGCGCTTATTTTGATTTGGTTGATTGAAAAAATAAGGACAAATCAAATTGACGATGTGATTTCGGCCGAAATTCCAGATCGGACAGTGGATCCTGAATTGTTAGAAGTGGTCACCAAAAATATGATTCACGGTCAATGTGGTGCGTTGAAGGGAAATGCTCCAAACGTTTTTCAAAAAATTTCGTCTCCGATAAAGTCACGGGCAACGATGGATATCCCGAATATCGGCGTCGATCAACTAAAGGTCTGCAATTCAGTTCAATCTATTAAATACATTTGCAAGTACATCCACAAAGGAAGTGATCTGGCTGTTTTGAAGCAGTTGCTAATGTTACCGATGAAATCACTCAATTTCAAATGGGCAGATACATCAGTTCAAATGAAGCAGTATGGCGCATATTATCATTTCCGATCCATGATAGGCATCCAACTGTAGTTCATCTTGAAAACGGTCAACGCGTTTTTTTCACACCCAGAAATGCAGTGCGAAGAGCTGCGCAACCAGCAGCAACAACTTTAACTGCATTTTTGCGTTGTGTCAAGCAGATGATTTTGCGAAAACATTGCTTTACGCTGAAGTACCCAAATATTATACGTGGAATAATTCGACAAAAGTTTTTTAAAGGCGAAGACGCGGAGAAGCCGTTTATAGTCAGCCAGATTTGTTTCACTCCAGATGCGATAGGACGAATTTATGCAGTTCATCCTAATAATCAAGAGTGTTATTATTTGCGATTGTTGATAATAAATTTTCGTGGACCAACATCATTTGAATATTTGCGAAGTCCAGCAAAGCCGACTGAATTATGGCAAAAACATCAAAATCAAGTCAGTGGATTTTTACATCGATTGCGCCGGCAAACGGTTGATATAAGGACGATATGCCGGAGATTTACAACGAAGCATTAATCGCTTGATAATGGCAAGCAAAGAATTAGCTCAATTAGGTATGACAGCGCCTAATCGTGAAATACGCGACCTTTTCAACAGGTACCTGTTGCAGCTGCAGGTACCGGAAAAACGTTTGTCATTTCGATTATTTTGGCTATTATTCGAGCACAAGGTAGATTCGCATCGGCTCTGGCTTCGTATGGCATCGCTGCGGCATTATTGTATTATGGTCGCACGGCGCACTCTGCACTTAAGTTGCCATTGAACATGCAGGCTGACGATAATCCTACATGCAACATTTCAAAAAATGATCTGCAATGGCGGGAGTGCTGCAGCAATTCTCTCTTATTGTATGGGATGAGTGTACTATGGCCAACAAGAAATCACTGGAAGCACTTAATCGTACGTTGAAAGATATTCGTGGTGATAATTGATTGTTTGGTGATGCATTGATGTTGTTTGCAAGTGATTTCAGACAAAGATTGCCTGAAACAGATTGAAACAAGGAACTGCTGCTGATGAAATTAATGCGTGTTTGGAAACATCTAATTTGTGGCACTCTGTGAAAACACTTAGATTGACTACAAATGTAAGTGTTCAATTGCAAAACGATGCTTCAGCAGATTTGTTTTCCAGACAACTGTTAGACATTGGTAATGGCATACACCCCCGTTGACAATTCTGGCTTTATAACGCTTCCAAATAATTTTTGCACTCTTGTGTCATCGAAGGAAAACTTGACTCGGAGTGTGTTTCCAAATTTTGTACAAAATTATAGAAACCATGACTGGTTGAGGGAAAGAGAAAAATCTTGGCCGGAACAAATAAAGATGTCTATGAGATCAACGCATCTATTTTAAATTCCATCCCAGGAAAAATGGTTGCGTATAGGTCGATTGATACAATTATCAATCAAGATGATGTTGTAAATTATCCAGTCGAATTTCAAAATTCATTGGATTTACCTGGATTGCCGCCATACTATTTACAAGTAAAAGTTGGAGCCACAATAATTGTGCTCCGGAATCTTAATCCACCACGACTTTACAATGCACTATCGTCCAAGAGGCCGATTTTTGGCATAAAGTCGAAATTTGTATGGGAATGTTTTTGTATTTTCGATTTTAAATTCTTAAAGTGAATACATCATACATATACAAAATAAAAAATAAAAAATTAAAAAGCTTCCATGAAGCTTTTGTGAGCTTTAAAAAACACACAGTCGATCAGTTGCTTCGGATTTAGAAATCGACGCCACGTTGTTTTGTTTACGTTTGTGCGTAAAAATCAAAATTCTTTGTCAGAACAAACTGAAGTTAATAATGGAAATTGAAGATCAAGGTATAAAGTTTTCACTGTATATAGTAGATTTATGTGTAGTCTTAGTCTTTTGAGCTGTGTTTACTGTCCAATTTATGTGTATTTTTGTAGAGAATTAACATGCGTTCCCTGTGTTTCGTGGAATAAAACTAACGAACCAACTTCTGTCAACAAAAACTAAGTACAGCTGTGAAAAAAATAATAGCACCACCACCACAAGCAATTTTTAAATAAGTGCCCAACTCACATTTTTAACTTTGAGGAAACTTTAAACACATTTTTAGAAATGGGAGACTCTTACAAACATGGGAATAAACAAAAAATCACATATTGTTTTAAAGTTTTTAAGTTATTTAAGAAACTTTAGTTAAACTGACAAAACTAGGCGAAAAAAAAAATAGCACCACTTTTCAAAAATGGATTTCAAATTAAAAAAATAAGCAATAGGTAACGAATTCATTAGTTAAACACTTTGAACTATTAATACTAAATCTATATGCATAATTTAATATTTAGTACAGTGCCCTTTATTGGCAATAACAGCTGCACAACGTCTTGGCATAGAATCAACTAAGTCCTGGCTTCGTTTTAGAGGAATATTTGACCAGGACTCTTTAATTTCTTCCCAAAGTGATCCGAAAGTGGTTGGATTGGAAGCAGCAACTGCCTTCTTGACGTCGGAACACAGATTTCCGATGGGAATCAGGTCAGGAGACTGAGCAGGCCACTCCAAAACGTTCATAGATTTTGCCCCTGAACCATTCCTTTGCTTTCTTGCTGGTGTGTTTGGGGCCATTATCCTGTTGAAAGACCCATACGAGCGGCATTTCATATTCTGCAAAGGATAGCATTACTGTCTCCATGATATTCACGTACACGTGCTGATCCATGATGGTTTAATCCAATATATTGGAACTACTCCAAAGTAGGAGAAGGAGGCCCATACCATTGCACTACACCCTCCATTTTTTAAAAGTTGTTGTGGTGTACTGGGTACTTCTCTGGTCGTCTACGGTATGATCGGGATCCCTTTCCATCAAATATAACCACTTTGGACTCATCTGACCATACAATATTTCTCCATTTTTGGGATGTCCAATTTGCATGGTTTCTGGTTAGTTTCATGGGCCTGTTTACATGTGTCGCGATTATAAGGGGTACCTTTCTTGGGCTGCAGGCTTTAAGATTATGTTGCCTAAGATATGTGCAAACTGTTTGGTCCGTCGAATTTTTTTAAAGATTTTTTTAAGCTCGGTAGCAGGCTTGAAGTGACACTTCTTGCTCTGACGAATCAGTCTTTGGACATGAAGAGGGGTCACAGATCGTTTTCGTCCGCGTTTTTCAGTTTTTTCTTCATAGTTTCTGGCGTTCTTAATCATTTTATAGGATCATCCTACCAATCGACCAACTTCTCTGTAAGTTTTTCCATCCAATATCAATTTTTTTGATAAGATCGCCCATCTCCGCAGTGCAGTGCTTTCTACGTCCCATTTCAACTATTATTTTAAACTTTTATGATTGAAACAATGAAATCGTAGTCAAAACTAATGAACACGTGCCTTCTACAAAAGTAATTCCGCGAAATATAGGGTATTTACGAAAACAAAGGGGTTAATGGGGAATACCAAACTATATACAAAAAATTAAAATTAAAAAAAAAAAATCGCAATAGTAATAGCATTTTTTTTTATCACGAACAAAAATGTGTTGCAGTGGTGCTATTATTTTTTCGCAACTGTACGTCAGTTTGTACAAAAAATGTCGTTCTTTACCGCTAATTAATAACTTTTTCCCCATTCGTCCCCATTCTCACAGTTCAAGAAAATTCAGGGACGTTCAAGTTTCTTCGTAGCGATCTCTTCGATATTTGGCGCAGCAACAATCGTAAAATATAATTTGTGTCTCATTAGATTTATAAAAAAAAATGATCAATTACCACGTAAGAGATGACAAAAATTAGAAATAAATAAAAAACGAGAAAGAACGTACGGAGTCGCACACCAAGGCTTTTGTTTTTCGTCTTTTTGTGTCGCCTGGATCTCAGAGACTATAAGACTATAACCAAACTTTCTGTCCAAACACAAAAGACATAGATATACCCGTACTCAGTCTGTACACATGTGATTTATGTGGAATTTTCAAATGTTGTATCAGTTTTTACATTTTACATTTAACATTTGTTTGCTGCATCTGTCATCTACATATACATCAGTTCTCACAAACAACACACGTACACCGCACGAGGCAGCATGTTTGAGCGTGAGTGTGTGTGTGAGAGAACTGTAGCGACAATCCTCCCCATAATTGACTTACGCTGCATGAGGGGGGGGAATTGCTGCTGAAAATTCATTTGATCATTGTGGCTACAATAATAATCCGATCTGAACCAAATTCGGGAATCTGGTAGATATGGTCATTCTCTACGATACTGAATTTATCTTTTTTTTCTATCTTCAAAATTGTGGATTTTTGTCTTTTGTGGGGGCGGAAGGGGGCGTGGCGAAATTCGGAAATACACTTGTTTCGGTTTGGTATGACAGGAGTGTGGACAGAAAGTTTGGTTGCTCTAGCTTTCATAGTCTCTGAGATCCAGGCGACACAAAATACAAAACACCAAATCGACTCGTTTTTGTGTGAGTGCGAAAGAGAGGGAATGATGTTTCTCGAAATGGTTTTCTCAATTGTGGGCTATACTAATGATCCGATCCAATTCAGATTTGGGACCTGATAGATGTGGTCTTTCTCTATGATTCTGCATCTTTAGTTTTCTGTAATTTTCAAAATTGTGGACGCCACAGATGTGCTCCCTTTGTGGGGGCGGAAGTGGGCGGGGCGAAATTTTTAAACACTTTTCTAGGAGTGAGAGAACACATCCGTCTGGAAAAAATTTGGATGCTCTATCTCTTATAGCCTCCGAGCAATGGGCGACAAACAAGACGGACAGACAGACGGACAGACAGACATAAAGACGGAAGGACAGACATGGTTATATTGACTTGGCTATTGATGCTGATCAAGAATATATATACTTTATAGGGTCGGAAATTATTCTTTCTCCATGTTACACACATCCACTTTTATCACAAATACAATATACCCTTTTACTCTTCGAGTACGGGTATAATAAGTTCTTTAGAATCGTTTATAAAAGAATAACTTTCCATATGTAACTATATGGCTGAACGTTTTAAGTCAAAGCATGCTAAATGGATGTCGTCTAAAATATCAATTATGTAAATTAAATGAAAAGTGTAAGACACCACAACAACTTGGACGCCCAACATTGTCTTATTCAAACGCAGGGCCAAGATTGTAAAGGAAATTGGCATCTGAGCTTACGATTGAAAAAGATCACAACACAAATCTTCTTATGCATGCTGCAGCAGTTTCTGCTAAGAGAGAATGTAATACAAACGTGGCCTTGGTCCTTAAAGAAACGGACTCAACACCTGAATACACAACGGAATTGAGAAAGCAACTTCAAATGCAAAAACCGACTCCTCTCACTCCAGATGAAGCTCTAGCCTACATCCTGGAAAATTCATTAACAAAACAGCATAACATAACAGCGACATCTATACGAGTTACAATCAAGTGATAGAAGCTAAAACACAGTGTCGGCCAATGGGTATAGAAGTTACAGAAACTACTGCTCAAGTGTCATTACAAAACCTTTTGAATCACACTGCACAGCGAAGCTATAGCTTGCTTTAATGGGTCAACTGGACAAAGTGCATACAAGCAGAAGTTTGAAATAAAAACACCTGACGTACAGCTTTCAGATCACTCTTTGTTTGTAACTTCTGTTATACCCATACAAATGATTGGACTTATTTCAGCGAAACATCTGGGTTAAGAGAACAACGCAGTCCATTCGATTTTGCAGGCCGCTAAAAATTCAAGTTTTAAAAAGAAACTACTGATCACATTGTTATGGAAAAAAAAAATCAGTTAGTATTTCAGATAGAAAATCTGAAAACGTTTTCCTATAAACTGGAATAGGCTGATGACATAGCAGTAACCTTTGAAATGCATATGAAACTCATTAATGGGAAAGTACTCAACGCACTAACAGGTACTAAATATACTCAATGTTGTCCAATTTGTGGTGCCACCCCAACAACAGTACTGGAAAGCAAAAAAATTTTAGTTCAAAATACGATTTGGAATGATATGGGTCTTCGAAAAAGCATGCCAAAGCAGAACGGCAGCGGCAACAGCAATGACGAAAATACAGCTAGAAGATCTTTTGCAAAAAGTAAAGAGCTATCATCCATAACCTGCTTTGACGAAACCCTTTTTTAAATAATCTTCACGTTATATTAATTGCAATTTCGTGTAACCGTTATATAAACTCAAAAAAAATTTCAGTCTTTTTGTGAGAAAACTTTTTACTTATATGTATATGCATTAATACCCGTGGTACTCAATGTCACCAAATATTCAAAGTCCACGGTTTTCAAATAAATAATTCGACGTTGGTTCCACTAGGATGTTTAGGGCGAAAATGCTTCAGAAGCACGTAATAAAATCTATAAAAAAGACAGACTCTCACACGCAAGGAAAAATAGTCGAATCAATACCTTGACTGACCTTTTCCACAGGGCGATAGATTCCTCGGATCCATTGTTATATAGTGTCTGCTTAAAGGAAAGAGAAAGAAAAAACACAAAAAAAATCTTCCCAAAGAAGTGCTAGGTCTTCTGGTGTTGACGTCTACCGAAAACAAAAAAAAATAGGAAAAAGGATTGGACGTGCAATCTGATTCTGATGAGAACCTGATCGAAGGATGCTCTATAGAACTAGAAGAAGATTATGTTTAAGATATTTAAGTCATTCCTAAAATAAATGTAACTAATTTTTATGATTTTAGAGTCTTACTAAAATTGTCTTAATAATACTACCAAAATTGTTTGTATGGGAGGCAAGAGAGTGCGTAGTCGCACAGACTCAAAATTTTGTTCGCATACTCTTCTGTCTAATAAAACCAAATGTGCGAAGTTTGAGGTTTGTAAGTAAATTTTTTTAGAGTTTATGCCAAAATAATCGACTTTTGGACCATAGTGCAATGGTACAAGACTTGGTGTGAAAAAAAGTTATGACTAATTTACTTATAGCAACTAGTTTGACTGGTAAATTTTGTGGCGAACACGTTTGAATTCCGAGAATTCCGATTATTCCGAACTGACAAGCCATTTGATTTCAAACGACTACAATTTCCGATTCGTTTTTGCTTTTGCTATGACTATTAATAAATCACAAATTGACAGTGGAATATATATTATGTATGGGGTCGGAAATGATTCCTTCTGTAAGTTTCATACATCCTCTTTTTACACATATCGAAAATACACCTTAACTCTTAAAAGTACGGGTATAAAAATATATGCTATTGTAGCAGTACCATCCCCGATACCACTGTACATACATATAATACTAGTTATTAAGCCCACTGTAATTGTCGGATCGAATAAGCTGTTAAGCCCACTGTAATTGTCCCGATCGAATTAGCTGTTAAGTCCTCTGTAATTGTGCTCACAGCACACACTTATGTAAATACACTCTCATTGTAGAGAGAGCGCAACGAATAAGAAAGAAAAGAAGAGAATAAAATTGAGAGCGAGATCAGTTTTTTATCGAGCGGCAATAAACAAGCACGCGTTGGAAGTTACTGTCCGGACTACAATTTCAGAAGTGGTTCAAAACGCCCACTAGAGTTAAAACGCCCACTAAAGTGAAAACGCCCACTCATCTAAAAGCTACTGACTAAAACAATTAAAAATGGATTTTCTCGACATTAACAACTATACGCTTGTTGGATTGAAGGCTTGGTGTGCTCGATTAAATTTGCCAACAGAAGGCAGTAAGGCTAGCTTAATTGCAATGCTAAATGAAATTCCTGCAGTTGAGCGTGGACCTGGACCCATAATCGAGAATCAAGGCGAAATTCCGAAACTCAAAAAAGGTGATGAAATCAATGACGCAATAAAAGACATCGAAGAAATTTCTGGACAGAATAACGGCGCTTTACCAACAGCTTCAGCTTCAGCAGTGTGTCAGACAAGGACGGATATACTGACCTGCTCGTTGCTTTCGAAGCACACAACGAGACGTTGACGAAGGAAGAATCGCAGATTGAAGTGGTAGTGCTCACTTATTTGCGCACGCATCAAAGGCAAAGCCAGTGATTGGTTTTTGCAAACTATTCGCCCCTCTCCCTAGTATTGATCAATTGATACATAAACTTCGTATCAGGTTTGGAAACAACGAAAACATACTGGAAACTCGTCGCAATAACCTCAACGAAGCTAAAATGATTTCGTAAGATATTATAATATAATGTTTCCTCTTTGTTCTGACAAATTATTTTACATAGAGTGCCTCCTAGACTCGGGAAGTCCGATCCCATTTCTAAAGCAATCAATAGTTCCTGAAGGATTTAAAATTTGTAACAGATTATGTTGGAATTAGTAACAGTAAATTGATAATTTTTGGAAAAATATTTTTGTAACATAACTTCAAATAAAACTATTAAACTAGAAAGCTTTGGTCGTGAACAACGAGTCTACAAGGTACAACACGGTACTAGGTAGAGATTTCTTAGAGCTATGAAATTTACAATTGATTTCAGTGAACAATATTAAGACTGAATTGATCGATGTCAAATGGTATGATAACGGTGAGCAGCCTGTAAGAGAAGGAAGCACTAATACAACAAGGAGCATAAGACCATGTATAGAGCCAAATGTAGAGTCAAAAATAGAGTCAAAAATAGAATCAAAAGTAGAATCGTAAATAGTAGCGGAAATATTGAAACCAAACGAAAAAGTTAATGTAGCGAGCTATCACAAAGTTAACTCGAACTATAAAAACGTAATATGACAAATTTAAAGCAAGAAGTAGAGAAAACGAATCCTTTTAAAAACAATGTACCTGTAAAGGCAATGAATACGTAGACGTAGAAAGTGCGCCAAACGATTTTGACAAAGAAATGTTAGCCATCAATGTTGTGCAAGAGGGCAACGCCACTTACAAAGTTGGGGAAGAAATTAGTTATAAGTAAGGGAACAATTCGAACGTATTTTCGAAGAACAATACTTGCGATCCAATAGATCGCGAGAACCCAAAGTGAAAACTGTAATGAAAATCACTGTGGAGAGTGATAAGCCATTCAATTGTCCACCAAGGAGATTATCTTTTATGGAAAAAACAGAAGTACAAAAGATTCTAAATGAAAACCTAGAATTAGGTTATATATGTACGTCATAGCGAATCAGAGTTCGTGTCACCAATATTTCTGTTTAAAAATAAGAGCTTAGATTATGTGTAGACTATCGTAGGCTGAACAAAGTTACTATAAAAGACAACTATCCAATTCCCCTGATAGATGATCTATTAGAAATCTATTAGGGAAAAATTAGTTATTTTTCAAGCTAGATCTAAGAAATGGGTTTCATCATGTATTCATGCATGAAGATTCTATCAAATACACCTCGTTTACAACGCCTTTTAGGACAATTTGAACACACTAGAATGCCATTTGGCCTAAAAGAATGCATCTCCTACATTTCAAAGATATATAAATAAAATTTTTATGACATGGTCAAAGATGGTAGAGTAATTATTTATGTAGATGACATAATGATTGCTTCAGAAGATATCAACACCCACTTTGAGATACTTAAAAAGAAGTTTTTAAAAGAGTAGTAGACAACAGTTTAAACCTTCGACTAGATAAATGTGAATTTTTGCAATCGTCAGTAAATTATCTAGGATATAGAGTAACAGGAAGTGGCATACGTGCAAATGAGACGGGCATAGACGCCATAAACAATTTCCCAGTACCCAAAAAAGTGCACGAAATTCAAAGCTTCATTGGTCTATGTTCTTATTTTAGAAGGTTCATCAAAGATTTCACAATAAAAGCAAAGCCGTTATATGATGCAACAAGAAAAGGATAGAACGTTTGAGTTTGGAGAAGTAGAACTACAAGCATTTCAAAAAGTTAAAAATAAACTGGTAGAAACTCCGATTTTAGCAATTTACAATACACGTGACGAAACGGAGCTACACTGTGATGCAAGCTCGTTATGTTATGGAGCCATTCTTCTTCAAAGGAAGATTGATGGTAAGTTCCATCCAATATTTTACTGCTCCAAGAGAACTACAGATGTCGAGTCGAGATATCATAGCTTCGAGCTAGAAACATTAGCAATCATAAATGCACTCAAAAGATTTCGTGTCTATCTACAAGGTATTAAATTCAAAATAGTGATCGACTGCAATTCATTAACGTTAACGTTAAATAAAAACGAGAAAGAACGTACGGAGTCGCTTCGAACGCGACTCTACTTTTATACCCGTACACATGTGATTTATGTGGAATTTTAAAATGTTTTATCATTTTTTACATTTTACATTTTTTGCTACATCTGTCATCGACATCTACATCTACATCATCTACATCAGTTCTCACAACAACACACGTACACTGCACGAGGCAGCATGTTTGAACGTGAGTGTGTGTGTGAGAGAATCTGCTGCGACAATCAACCCCAATAAATGACTTACGCAGCAAACTGGCGAGGGGAAACACAACCACGGGGTATTCCCGCTGCTGAAAATTCATTTGATCATTGTGGCTACAATAATGATCCGATCTGAACAGGGAATCTGGTAGATATGATAATTTCCTTTTGATACTGCATTTTTGGTTTTTTCTATCTTCAAAATTGTGGATTTTCGTCTTTTGTGGGGGCGGAAGGGGCGGGGCGAAATTTTGAAATACACTTGTTCAGGTTTGGTATCACAGGAGTCTTGGCCAAAAGTTTGGTTGCTCTAGCTCTTATAGTCTCTGAGATCCAGGCGACACAAAATACAAAAACAAATCGACTCGATTTTGTGTGAGTGCGAAAGAGAGGGAGCGAAGTTTTTTCGTACATTTGCCCCCCTTGTGGCTATATTAATGATCCGATCCGATTCAGATTTGGGCCCCTGATAGATATGGGCTGTCTCTATGATTCTGCATTTTTAGTTTTTGTTATTTTCAAAATTGTGGCCGCCACTGATGTGCGCCCTTTGTGGGGGCGGAAGTGGGCGGGGTGAAATTTTGAAAAACTTTTCTAGGAGTGAGATATCACATCAGACTGGATAAAAGTTTGGTTGCTCTAGCTCTTATAGCCTTCGAGCAATGAGTGAAAAACAAGACGGACGGACAGACGGACGGACAGACATGGCTATATCGACTCGGCTATTGATGCTGATCAAGAATATATATACTTTTGTGGGGTCGGAAACGCCTCCTTCTGTGTATTACACACATCCACTTTACCACAAATACAATATACCCTTTTACTCTTCGAGTACGGGTATAAAAGAGCTAAACCCTCGAATAGCAAGATGGGCACTCGAACTGCAAAATTATGATTTTGATCTCGCACTCTCGCACTCGCACTTACGAAACAATAATATTTTAATAATAGAAACCAATACTTTCGAAGATAATTTGATAATATCACAAAGTAGAGATGAAAAGTTAAGAAAAAATCAAAAGATATGTTGTTAGATAGGGAATATGAATATTATGAAATGGGCAACGGCGTAGTTTATAAAAAGCACAACGAAGGACTCTTATTTTTGTGTACCAGATTCAATGATCGAAAGTGTTTTATACAAGTATCACGATGAAATGGGACATGTAGGTGTAGAAAAAGTAACAGATTTAATAAACAAAATCTATTGGTTTCCGCAAATAAAAAACAAAAGTCGATGCACATATCAAAAATTGTGTAAAGTGTACTATATAGCCTTTTCATATAAAACAGGCAAGAAGGAAGGATATCTACACTCAATTCCTAAAGGCACAACACCGTTCAACGTCGTCCACATTGACCACTACGGTCCCATCATCAGCAGTGAATCTAAGAAAAAGCATATACTTTTTGGTCATAGATGCCTGCCAAAAATTCATAGGGATATATCCTACAAAACAACAAGTTCAAAAGAAGCAATAGATGCTTTGCAAAAATTATTTCAAGGCGTACAGTCGCCCTAAGCACCTTGTTTCCGACAGAGGTTCTTGCTTTACCTCCCACGAATTTCAGTCATTCATAGAATCATCAAAACATCAATCACATAAAAATAGCAACAGGATCTCCGCAAGCTAACGGGCAAGAAAGAATTAATAGAGACTTAGAACCTATGATTGCCAAGATTCGAGACGTAGCCAAAAAATGAGCAATGGCATAATGTTTTGGACAAAGTGGAGTATGCAATGAATAGCACAAGACATAGAAGTATAGACGAATATCCGAGCGTAATGCTCTTTGGTGATTTACAAAGGGGCGATAGTATAGATAGCTTAAAAGAAAACATAGCTGAAGAAAATCAAAGTAGCGAGCAAAGAGACCTAGAATATACAAGGTGTAAAGCAGCAATAGTTAAACAGAAAGTTCAAGAGTACAATAAAAAGTTATGTTGATACAAAGCGACAGAGACCCAGATTATATTCTATTGATGATTATATTATGATAAGAAATTTTAACTTACAACCAGTAAACTAGCTCCAAAGTTCAAGGGACCGTACAGAATTTCAAAAGTATTAGATAACGATAGGTAGGTGGAAAATATAGAAGGATTCCAACAAACTCAAATCCCTATTCAGGAATATGGGCTGTCCACAATACCATGGATCTGTGATCAAAATGTAAATAATGATTTAGATAATAAAGAAAATGTAAAGAATGAATTGGATGATGAAAAAAAAAATGTAAATAATGAATTGGATGATGAAGAAAATGTAAATAATGAATTAGATGATGAAGAAAAAGTAAATAATGAATTAGAAAATGAAAATTTTTAACGATGTATATGAAGATATAGCTGATTCAAGAAATAAGATTATAACAAGCGAAAATCAAAAAAAAGAAAAATGCGAGAAAAATGGCTGAGAGCAGCATAATAACAGGAAACATGGCAAAGAGAATCAAGAGATCCTCACAGTCAGGATAGGCCGAATTGTAGCAGTACCATCCCCTGATACCACTGTACATACATATAATACTAGTTATTAAGCCCACTGTAATTGTCCCGATCAAATAAGCTGTTAAGCCCACTGTAATTGTCCCGATCGAATTAGCTGTTAAGTCCTCTGTAATTGTGCTCACAGCACACACTTATGTAAATACACTCTCATTGTAGAGAGCGCAAAAGAATAAGAAGTAAAGAAGAGAATAAAATTGAGAGCGAGATCAGTTTTGGATCGAGCGGAAACAAACAAGCACGCGTTGGAAGTTACTGTCCGGACTACACTATGATATATTTAATCTTATACATATGTATGTGTATATAGATATATGTATACTCACTGAGTACGAGTATACAATTTGAGTCGCAGCCACTGCAGCAACTCACAATGTTCCCTATCGTTTTTGACAATACTCGTATAAAAGGCTGGTCTTGCCGTCACCCGACCACCCTTTACAAAATAAGTTTTTCACATACAAAATCTTTTTTCAGACTACTTCTTGTTAACTACCAGAAGGGGTTAGATTGAATACAATAGATAAAGTTTTTAATTCCTTTAAATTAAGGAATTAATTTAAGCAAAGTTTTCAATTTCTTTTATACCTTCTGCTTTTAGTTTTTAGTCAAACCACTAAACATACAGTCTCTAGAAAGCTCATCCTTTACTACGAATGAGTCGCAGCTGAATTTGGCGTCCCAGTACTCAGAGCCGAATTGCCCAGCCGAACGTGTCGAACCTCTAGGTACTGAGACATTCGGCAAAGGTTGAACATGTT
Source organism: Drosophila bifasciata (assembly GCA_009664405.1). Classification (NCBI taxonomy): domain Eukaryota; kingdom Metazoa; phylum Arthropoda; class Insecta; order Diptera; family Drosophilidae; genus Drosophila; species Drosophila bifasciata. The sequence goes on along the minus strand of CM019042.1, from coordinate 37,498,559 downwards.
CGCTCATGACGTCATGCGAAAGCAAGTCCAACATGTCTGTTACACAAACATAAAAATGTACGTCTTGAAGTTCTTCGACTTCAGATTTGGGTTTCTGTCTTGTGGTTCGCGGTTACTTAAATGTGTGTGTGTGTACTGTGTATTCAAATACTGTGTGTGTATTGGTTATAAGATTCACTGTTCGCATTTCGCGTTGATTTTTATACCCGTACTCGAAGAGTAAAAGGGTATATTGTATTTGTGCTAAATGTCCGTCTGTCCGTCCGTCCGTCTTGTTTATCGCCCATTGCCCGGAGGCTATAAAAGCTAGAAGAAACCAAATTTTGTTTCCACACTGATGTGATATCTCACTCCTAGAAAATTCTTTCGAAATTTCGCCCCGCCCACTTCCGCCCCCACAAAGGGCGCACATCTGTGGCGTCCACAATTTTGAATATAACAAAAAACCAAAAATGCAGAATCATAGAGAAAGACCATATCTATCAGGGGCTTAAATCTGAATCGGATCGGATCATTCATTTAGCCACAATAGAGGAAAATATACGAGAAACTTCGCTCCCTCTCTTTCGCACTCACACAAAATCGAGTCGATTTGATTTTTCGTAAAAATGAACGCCTGGATCTCAGAGACTATAAGAGCTAGAGCAACCAAACTTTTTTCCCAGACTCCTGTGACAACCAAACCAAGACTAGAGTATTTAAAAATTTCTATACGCCCCCTTGCGCCCCCCCAAAAGATGAAAGTCCACAATTTTTAAGATAGAAAAAAACGAAAACGGCAGTATCGTAGAGAATGATTTTATCTACCAGATTGCAGAATATGGTTCAGATCGGATTATAATTGTAGCCACAATGATGAAAAGAATTTTCAGTAGCTAGCCGCCAACCCTCTGCCGTGCAGTGTTGTTGTGAGAAGAGATGTAGATGTAGATGACAGATGCAGAAAAAAATGTAAAATGTAAAAAATGATAAATATTTTTAAATTTCACCTATGTATGTATGTACATGTGTATGTAAATCACATGTGTACTGACTGAAAAAGACACCGCAGTGTTGTTCACTTGGCCGTACATCTGGAAAATGGTCAAAGGGTGTACTTTACAACTATAAACGTGTTACAACGAGTTGAGAGGCCGCCATCGACAACATTAACCAGCTTCTTTGAAATGTGCCAGAATTATCACTTCGCCTGAAAACGGCTTTATTTCAAAATGCCACGATATTATACCTGGAACCAAATTTTAAACACATTTCAATGACGGAAACAAGCACATCCAGTTCCAAATTACCCACAAGTATTTTCCACCAATGCACTAGGAAGTTTTTACACAGTTTACTGTTAGTCGTGGGCCAACATCATTCCATTGTCTTCGAACTGTTAATGGTGTATTGTGCGGCACATACAGAGAAGCCTGTCAACGTATGGGACTGCTCGAGAATCACACTCATTGGGACCGCACTCTCGAAGATGCTGTGATTTCGTCAAATGCTAAACAAATACGAACATTGTTTGCCATACTATTGTCTGGAAAAAAAATTTGGATGCTCTATCTCTTATAGCCTCCGAGCAATGGGCGACAAACAAGACGGACAGACAGACAGAGAGACATGGCTATATCGCACATAACCCTAAACAATCATACAAATTGTCTTGGAAAGTGTTTTGAAAATTTTCCATCCACCATACACGGAGAGTTTTGATTTGATGTTCCACAGGGACCATGCATCATATTTTTGTAACAATCTTATGTAACAATGGATCTTCATCACTATCAGGAATTTTCGCAGAAACAACATCGTCGATTTATCGATTTTATCCGGTCTTATCCTCTCTAGCAACCAAATGAGGATGTGTGCATGTGGCAATTCGCGTTTTCGAATGAATACATCCCACAGCGCGTTTCGCCGAATACACGATGCTTAACTATGAAATCCATGAGTAACCTGTTAGATGACATATTTGACCCTGAATCTTGAGAGTTGCATTAAAGTTGTTTTGAATAACTTTTGTTGCGTCAAATGACCGTCGTCTGAAAGTTATTATTATATTGCTGTATTTCTGGCTCATTTCCGGAAACCAATGAATGTAGTGGCTCTGGTGGCGGTACCAATGGTATCAATTTGACTTGACTTTGCAGCATTGGCATACAACGTTCACTGGTCCAATAGCAACAATTTGCTGTTAACTGTAATCGATTACCACGTTATAATTGAATGCAGCTCGATAGGGGTCAAACGCAACATTTCTATGTATTTGATTTCGATTCCGATTCGCGTTGCTCGTCGTTTTGGCGTGCTCTCGTATAAGTGTGACTTGCAGAGTTCCGAGTTCTGCGATTTAACCTTTTCGTCTAATTGCTGGCATTTTTAAAAACGAAAATTCCTTTTTAAATTAAATTAAATTAAAACTATTGCAACGCATCATATGATCGAAGTGTTTCGTATACAATGCTAGATTATCTACTGATACAAATATTATACATCAGTGATATGTCTGATAAAAGGGCAAGCCCAAGTTCTGTAGCCTTCTTCTACTGAGAGCCGGGCAGGAACAGAACAGATGCCCCACTGTTCTTCCTCTTCCTCATCTCTGCAGTTGCGGCAGTAATCATTATATAGGGCTCCCATCCTTCTAAATAAAACAAATGTGAAAAAAATATAAACAGAAAAAGAAGAAAACCAAAGAAGACTTATTGCACCCTGGCAGCGGAAGCAATGAAGAAACAGGAAATTTTTAAATGTTTTATCAGTTGTTACATTTTACATTTTTTTTTGCTACATCAGTCATTTACATCTACATTATTTCTCACAACACACGTACACTGTACGATGCAGAATGTGTAAGCAATGAGTGAGCGAGAGAGAGACAATCTGTAGCGACTATCATCCCCATAAATGACTTACGCTTCAAGGGGAAGGGGAAATTTCTGCTGAAAATTCCTTTTATCATTGTGGCTGTAATAATGGTCCGATCTGAACCAAATTCGGGAATCTGGTAGATACGATCATTCTCTACGATACTGCTTTTTCGTTTTTTTCTATCTTGTGGATTTTCGTCTTTTGGGAGGGGCGGGAGTTGGCGTGGCAAAAATTTTGAAATAAACTTGCACTGAAACGATATCACAGGAGTCTGGACAAAAAGTTTAGTTGCTCTAGCTCTTATAGTCTGAGATCGAGGCGCTCATTTGAACAAAAATCGAAATCGACTCGGTTTTGTGTGAGTGCGAATGAGAGGAAATGATGTTTCTCGAAATGGTTTTCTATATTGTGGCCGTACTAATGATCCGATCAAATTCAGATTTGGGCCCCTGATAGATATGGGCTGTCTCTATGATTCTGCATATTTAGTTTTTTGTTATTTTCAAAATTGTGGACGCCACAGATGTGCGCCCTTTTTGGGGGCGGAAGTGGGCGGGGCGATTTTTTGAAACACTTTTCTAGGAGTGAGATATCACATCAGTCTGGAAAAAAAAATTTGATTGGTCTAGCTTTAATAGCCTTCGAGCACTAAGTGAAAAACAAGACGGACGGACAGACATGGTTATATCGACTCGGCTATTGATGCTGATCAAGAATATATATACTTTATAGGGTCGGAAATTATTCCTTTTCTATGTTACACACTTCCACTTTTACCATAAATACAATATACCCTTTTACTCTTCAGTACGGGTATAAAAATAATTCGATTAGATGTTAAGCTGGTTATTTACAAATTATCACTCTTGTTTACAGCCAGCTTTATACTTACTGGAGTGCAGTGCACGGTGTCTCAAAATTATATCCGCCCACTCTTTTACCACTTTTGGTACAATGGTAGGCGAATTGCTTATCCTTTCCCGCAGATAAAATCCAATTGTGAGTTTTGGTAAATACAACTGCGACGACTCGAGCCTGATGGGACAGATAATCACGTATAAATGATAAACGGTTGCAGTCTTCAGAAAGCATGTATTGAGTCACTGTCCCATTTTCTTGACCGATATATAATTGACGGAACTCCTTGATATACTCTACGGCCGTGCAACCAGAGGGCATATACTGGCAAATACTCGGCCAATACTGCCCAGAATCTCGTTTAAGCCATACACGAACAGTTCTGAAATATAATTAAATATAAACCAAAAACAAAAATATATATATATATATTATATATTTTTATATATTTTATATATTCGCACTTGTCATCTGAGACGCTTATCACTCCATTTTCTCCAGGTATTAAGACTGCAGCATTTACATCATCCGTGCTACCATCTAGTTTACTAAGCAATTCCGGTTTTCTTAGATGTGTTAAAACGATCGTTAATGCTTCGCTTTATATGGTTTGATTTCCATGCAGCCATGATATATAATATCTTCCACAATATAATTGTTTATTTGAAAAAATTTTTATCGAAATGGAAAAAAGAGGCATTCGATATATTCTTACATTAATAAAAATAGCACAGACTATCTGCTGCTCATTTTGAAACGGACAAAAAGGAACTAGGAGAAACATGTATAATTGAGAACATCTATTATGTTCTAATACCCTCTGCACACTGAGCCCATCCTGGGGGGTCATTGGAATTTTTTGGAATGTGAAACACCGATTCATATTGGCACCATCCACCATCCACCATCCAGGAGAAACAGCTGATGTTCACAATTGCGTACGGTGAAAATTTGTTTTACGTTTTTTTAATTAAAATGAATTTAAATGACATTTTCAATGGTTGTAAATGTGATTCAGCAGCAAAACATATTCTTGCACAAGCTAATCATGTTGCTGGACATGGATGATGATGATGAGGACAACTTTGACGAGGAGGAGATAACAGAATGGATATCTGTTTTGAAAACACCGAAGCCAGGAAGGTTGTGGTCATTTGTAAGCACTCACTACTACTAAATGACACCAAAGTTTAAGGTAAAAATATATATGTTATGTTTTTCAGTCCGGTTCGGTACATTTTCGGGAGAAGGATGTACCTGAAAACAACGAGGCGTTTTTTAAGGAAAGTTTTAGAATGGAGAAGTCCTGCTTTTCTCTGTTGGTTAATCGTTTGGAAGTGCTACGGAAGAAGGACACAAACTGCCGAGCCGCAATTCTCTGCAGAAGCGTATTGCCATAGCTTTATATACTTTGGGCTCTTCTTCTCCAGAGTACCGAACAGTCGGTAGGCTTTTCGGCGTGTCAGCCAATAGCGTCTGCAATATCCTGCATGAGTTTTGCAGAGCATTGATAAAAAAATTCTCAGACGAATACTTGTCTTCAAACTATCTCACTTCGAGAAAATTGACGAGTGTGTCGAAGGATTTGAAGAAATTGGGTTTTCCTCAGTGCCTAGGTGCAATTGGTAATAATGCAATAAAATAATCTATAATCTATAGCTCCTCCCAGCTTCCTTCTTCTTTTTCCTATAATGGTAGGTTCGCTGATAATGATTGTGACATCTCTAATCTATTTGCTTCATTTTTCCAACTTTGCTACTCTGCTCCTACTAATAACCATTCAACCCTACATGCTTCATCTACCGCGCACTTATATCCTATTCCCCTTAACAGCTCCAATTGTATCTATCCCCCCATTCATCGATTATGATGGACTATTAGCTAGTTTAAAATCATGTAAATCTTCGTTTACTACTGGCCCAAACTTGGTTCCCAGTGCTGTCCTTAGACTTTGTGCTGATTCTCTTTGTTTGCCCCTCTTAAAACTGTTCAAAAACTTGTGTCTCTCGAGCTAGGTGATTTTCCCTCGGTTTTGGAAGGAATCGTATATCGTTCCCATCCATAAAAGGGGTCTAAATCGGATGTTTGTAATTACCGTGCAATTTCCAACCTATCTGCTATTCCTAAGCTTTTTGAAAAAATGATCACTTCCCAGCTCCAACACTTTTGTAGTTCTTTGTTTTCTGTTTCTCAGCACGGATTTGTGAAACGTCGCTCAATCTCTTCTAATCTCCTTGAGTTCTCAACTTTTGTAACTGCGGGTTTTTCCAATCAGTGCCAAACTGATGTAGTTTATACCGACTTTAGTAAAGCTTTTTATGACTCAGTTAATCATAATCTCCTCATCCACAAACTATCACTCCTCGGGTTTCCGAATAAACTGCTTTTCTGGATTAATGCCTACCTAAGCAACCGTTCTCAGCGTGTCTGTTTTAATAACTGTCTGTCGAACCCGTTCATGTGTCGTCTGGTGTTCCTCAAGGAAATGCGTCCCCTTTTGTTTAACTTATTTATTAATGATCTTCCTCAAGTTCTAACTCACTCTCGAGTCATAATGTATGCTGATGATGTGAAAATTATGTTTTTCCTATTGCGATCCCAGATCCCCATTATTCCTCCAAACCGACTTGGACGCCCTCAACAATTGGTGCTTGAATTATTGTTTGTTGGCAAACACTCTCCCTCTTAACATTTCTAAATGTAACGTCATGACATTTTATCGCAGCAAACCTTACCTTTTTGACTATACTATCCGTAACATTTCCTTACAACGCCTGTTCAAAGTTACTGACTTGGGCGTTATCTTTTTGAACCTAATCTGTGTTATAACATCCATATATCTGTTATTTCGAACAAAGCCAGGGGAGTCCTTGGTTTCATTAAGCGATGGTCTAAGGACGATTTACTGACCCTTACACAACCAAACTTCTTTATGTTTCTCTTGTCCGGCCAATTTTAGAATATGGTTCCTGCGTCCAGGTCTCCTCATTACAAAAATATAAGGATATGCTCGAGTCCGTTCAAAAACAATTCCTCATTTTTGCTCTCCGTGGACTTAATTGGGATCCTTCTAGACGTCTTCCTTCTTATGAGAAAGGTTGCATCTCATCGATATCCATTCTCTTGAAAGTAGACGGATTTGTCATGGAGTTCTCTTTCTCCAAAACTACTCTCCGGCGAGGTCGACTCCACTGCCCTCAGATGCCTTATCAGTATTGCTGTTCCGTCCCGCCCGTCTAGGCATTACTTTCCTCTCCATCTACAACTCTGTCTTACTAACTATGCTGACCATGAATCTTTCCGTAGCCTTTGCCGTAATTATAATACATATTTTCATCTGTTTTCCTATGACACTAGTACCACTATGCTCAAATCCCTGTTATTGAATAATGTAATTTAATTTATTCTTAATTGTATACGCTATCGGTTATTCTCTGACCACAACTTGGCTGTGAGTTGGACCATAGCGGCTGCCTATTCTAATAAACCAGTCCCATCGGGTCAGGTAATAACCATAGTCAATATTTCCTATATTCATATAATCTTTTGTCCTTTCACTAGTTTAACTGCTCATAGTTGAACCTTATACAATAAACAATAAACAATAATATATGTATATACATAACATATATGTAAATAATCACTTAATTTTTATGTTAGATGGATGTCACATCAGAAATAAAACCACCTGCAGCTGAGGCAGTCGACCACCACAATTATAAAGGCTGGTATTCAACGGTATTATTTGCAATGGTAGACTACAGGTAAGATATTCGAACCTAAACAAATATTTTCAAGTGGTTTTACTTAATTATTAAAATATATAATTTCAATTTACTTCAGATATCGCTTTTACTTATGTAAACATCGGCTCCGCAAAGATGCAACGACTCGATGATATACCGAAAGTCAAGCCTTGGCAGGCGTATCGAAGAGTCGCCATTGCTAGAAGGAAAAAGCTAAGGAAATTAGTGGAGTGAAGGTTCCAGTAATGCTGATTGGGGACTCGGCATTCAGGTTCTCAAAAAGCTTATGAAGCCATACCCATTTTCTACAGCCGCGTCTTTAGAACAGCGCACTTTTTAATTACAACCTTTCCAAAGCTAGGCGAGTTGTGGAAAATGCGTTTGGGCATTTAAAAGCCCGATTTCGCATAATTGGAAAAGGCCTGGATAGCCATCATAAAAACAATAGTGCCATTATATTGTGCTGTTGTATTTTTGCACAATATGCACAACAGCTCAATTAATGAAAGTTGGGAACTTATTTTAAGTGAGCAGAGAGAACAGCCCCATCGCAGCAATATTTCTTGCAGATTATAATCATTCAGCAGAACATATACGATCTGCAATTGCAACATATTGTGTAAATAGAATAAATTTAAATAGTTAGTTTTAATCATTTTATTAAAATTACTTAAATTTAAACTGACAAAGAAATTTATTATAACTACTGCTGTTTGTTTTCTTAAAATTGCATAAAATCCGTTTGAAACGTCGTCTGGGTGCGGATCAGCTCCTCGAGGAGATCCTCCTGCCTCTTGTGGTGATCCTCCTGCTTTTTTATGATGCTCCTTCTGAGCAGCTAGGCGCTCTCTGGACACCTCTACGAGCGGGGCCACTACGCTATCCAGCTTGGTGCGCTTCTGTGGGGGCCCATTGCTCGCAGAGAGTGCGCTGGAGCTGCAGGATCCGTCTAGGTCCACCTCAATGAACATAACATAATGAACGTAATGAATACATCATTTTATTTAACTTACTCGTTGTCCAGGGTGCTGGATGATATCTATTAAACTTACCACCGCCATTTGCTGCTCCTTCCATTTTTTTTTTTTATATTTTAAGATTTTTTCCGTGTTTTGTGAGATCTGATGGGTTTTTTTTTTTTTTTTTAATATATTCCTGTCTGTCATTGTTTACATTTTTCGTGCAGAATTCCGATTTTTTGTTGTGAATGTCAAATATTTATGGTTGCATTTGACAATTATCGAAAAAATACCGCACAGAAACGTGCGAATTAGGAACATCCCAGATGGATGGTGGAATAACTGGGAAATTTTCGGAACGGCAAAACCTTACGGACCATCCCACCCGGCTGGCAAATGGATGGTGGATGGTGGATGGTCGTCAGTGTGAAAAGGCTATAAGGCTTGGTATCCAGCAACTAACGAACCAAGGAAACATTCCTGTCAAACTTCATACAAATAAACTGTGCCAGCAATTTTTCGTATACGTTTTTCTGGCGTGTGTATACACCAACATGGGTGGAACATGGAATCATGAAATGAGTTAGAAAGATAGTTGCCCAATATATTATTATTTTTTATTTTCACGTTTTTTTACAATCAAAACACAGCTGACTCCTCACCCAATTTTAGTTATGTTCCAAAAACTCACGGAATATATAGCAAACTCCTAGCTTGTGTATTCAGTAACACGAACGGAATTCACAGATTTACGTTGATAGTTAGACTATCGAGGGGCTGAGTGGAAGTGATTCAAGCATCAAGCCGCAATCACTCTGGAAAATGACGGATTGCCATTTTCGTGTTCGGAATGTCATTCTACAGCCTACTTGAGTTATGCAAATGAATATATATACACAAACTAGATCACTTCAAATTTTTGTGCACTTAACAATTCTGATGTTTTGTTGTTGGTCTTTTAAAAGTTTCTTGCCAGTCATTGTTTTCGTTTTCGTGGAATTTTTCTTTATATCGTTGTAGAAGTAATATATATACATAAGTATAAAAGTAAGTATGACGTTGTGCTGTCTTAATTATCAATATTGACTTCGAGTTGGTAATTAACTATAAAATATTTCAGAAAGAAAGTTTTTGTTATTGTAATTCTTTTTTTTTTTTTTCTCTGGCGAGGCGAATAAATAGTTTGGTTGGTACTCAACACGGGAACAGGTGACATATAACTGGCCATGCGAAAAACATGGATTTTCAGATTAATGCCACAAACAATTAGCGACTGCCCTTGAGATTTATCTATCGGCATTGCAAATGCTAGCGGCACTGAAAACTGTAATCGTTTAAAGTCGAATGGCATGTCTTTCGAAAGCAAAGGAGTCCGTGGAATGAAAACGTCTTATTCTTAATACTTCTCATTTAAAATTGTGGCTTTAATGATAATCCGGCAGTTCCATCGAATATAAGAACTCCGTTGGATAGTTGACAACATCAGCTTGGTTAGTAGCGGACCCGACAGACGTATTGCTCTGTTAACTATAATGTTCTGAAGATTAATGGCGAAAACAACCCAACGATTATCAACTTGAATCATACATATATATTGTAACAATCTCACATAACAATGGATCTTCATCATTATCAGAAATTTCCGCAGTTATCACATCGTCGATTGTATCCGGTCTTATCCTCCTTATCCTACCAACCAAATGAGGAGGTGTGTATGTGGCAATCCGCGTTTTTCCCATTCGCTTTGAACACCCTTGCGGTAATGACGTGGCAATCAATGGGTGATTGGCCATGAAACAATTCTTGTCTAATTTCTGTCCACTTTGATTTGCATTTGAACGTTATAAACAAATTGGTGTGCCCCGCCTGACGTACAATTTTCACCCACGACGACAATAGCGACTTCGTCAATTTTTTTGTAAGACGCCGGCATGCAGTCCTATGCGGTCGTGAAAATTTCAAGCAATTCGTTACGTTGATGGAAAAACGTTTCGAATTGTTCCACAATTGGTTTTTTATCTGAATTGTTGTGTGCACAAAGCTGATCGACTTGTGTTGATGAATCGCCCATAAAATAAATTTGCAACAAATTTGGAGTCACTATACGGAGTTGGCAATAAGGAACCTGTTAGATGATTTAATTGACCCTGAATCTTGAAAGTTGCTATAAAAAATATTTTGAATAACTTTTATTGCGCCAAATGACGTCATCTGAAAGCAAATATTATATTGCTGGATATGAGTCAACAAATTATTCGAATCTGGCCCATTTCCGGAAACCAATGAAAGTAGTGGCTCTGGTGGCGGTACCAATGGTATAAATTTGACTTGGCCGCTCGCGCAACACAATCCAGGAGCTTCATTTTTAATTTAACGGCAAAGGCGCATGTCTATCAAAAACAACTCAACACGCCCCCTGTCGGGTTTCCCAGCCCGATGTTTAGTTATAAAATCGTTATATTAGTTAGTGGAGCAGCCTAACGTAAATCTACCTACATAAAGTTTGCTTATTCGATTGCACACTGTATTGTAAATATTGTATTTGCTTATGCTTATGGTTTCGCTTATGCTCGTTTCGCTACTACAGCTGCAGCATCTATGCTGTTCTCCCGCGCTCTCTCTCTCTCTCTCTCTCTCTATCTATCCTGTGGCTCGCACTCGGCTCAGCCGCAGCCCGGAGCTTCTTTCGTTCTCTCTACCTATTGCATTGGGGCACGGGCAATTCGGTCCGCCTGCCCTCTATCAGTCTGGATTTAATTATCACAGCTTTCGGTGTATTTTATAACCCAGCTCCACACGCGTACTGCCGCTACCTCATATAATTAAAATTAAAATTGTATTTCCAATTGAATATATTCGGCTCTTTATTCCTAAATCCTAAAACCTAATAGCTAAAATGTACAATAGCTATTTAAAAACGCTTAATAGCTCCACACCCCTTCCGACCAACCAAAAAAATTAAAGTCCACAATTTTGAAGATAGGAAAAAAAAAAATGCAGTATTGTAGAGAATGATCAAATCTACCAGATTGCCGAATATGGTTCAGATCGGATCTTTATTGTTGCCACAATGATAAAATTAATTTGCAGGAACAAATGTTACAGTGTAAAATGTATAGAAATGATAAAATATTTTAAAAATTCCACATAATTCATATGTGTACTGACTGAGTACTGGTATAAAAGAAGTGTCACTTTAATAGCGACACAGCACGTCCCTTCTCGTTAAACATAAATGCCTTGCAGTATTGGCACCAATTTAAACCAATGAATGTAGTGGCTCTGGTGTCGGTACCAATGGTATAAATTTTAATTGACCTTGCAGTATTGGCCATACAACGTTCATTGGCCCAATAGCAACGATTTGCTGTCAACTGTAATCTTTAACTGAATTTTTTGCGTTGTGTCAAACAGATGATTTTGCGAAAAATCAGCTTTACGCTGAAGTACCCGAATATTATACGTGGAATAATTCGAAAAAAAGTTTTTCAAAGGCGAAGACGCGGAGAAGCCGTTTATGGTCAGCCAGATTTGTTTCGCTCAGATGCGATAGGACGAATTTATGCAGTTCATCGTAATAATCAAAAGTGTTATTATTTGCGATTGTTGATAATAAATTTTCGTGGACCAACATCATTTTTAATCTTTGCGAACTGTTGAAAAATTGTGTGGGACGTATCCTTGCTTGAGAATGACATGCATTGAGCCATCAAGTCCACGTGCAGTCCAGCAAAGCCGACTGAATTGTGGCAAAACATCAAAATCATGTCAGTGGATTTTTACATCGATTGCGCCGGCAAACGGGTGATATAAGGACGATACGCCGGAGATTTACAACGAAGCATTGATCGCTTGATAATGGCAAGCAAAGAATTAGCTCAATTAGCTCCGAGCTTAATGCATTTGTGCAAAAATGATGCGCCTAAGGTTAAATATCAATCAAAAGACGCTTTACGACCAAATACTGAGAGCTACCGAAGAACAACATGGTGGACTGTTCTTTTTGGATGCAGCTGCAGGTACCGAAAAACGTTTGTCATTTCGATTATTTTGGCTATTATTCGAGCACAAGGTAGAATCGCATCGGCTCTGTCTTCGTATGGCATCGCTGCGACATTATTGTATTATGGTCGCACGGCGCATTCTGCCCTTAAGTTGCCATTGAACATGCAGGCTGACGATAATCCTACATGCAACATTTCAAAAAGATCTGCAATGGCGGGAGTGCTGCAGCAATTCTCTCTTTTTTGTATGGGATGAGTGTACTATGGCCAACAAGAAATCACTGGAAGCACTTAATCGTACGTTGAAAGATATTCGTGGTGATAATTGATTGTTTGGTGATGCATTGATGTTGTTTGCAGGTGATTTCAGACAAAGATTGCCTGAAACAGATTGAAACAAGGAACTGCTGCTGATGAAATTAATGCGTGTTTGGAAACATCTAATTTGTGGCACTCTGTGAAAACACTTAGATTGACTACAAATGTAAGTGTTCAATTGCAAAACGATGCTTCAGCAGATTTGTTTTCCAGACAACTGTTAGACATTGGTAATGGCATACACCCCGTTGACAATTCTGGCTTTATAACGCTTCCAAATAATTTTTGCACTCTTGTGTCATCGAAGGAAAACTTGACTCGGAGTGTGTTTCCAAATTTTGTACAAAATTATAGAAACCATGACTGGTTGAGGGAAAGAGAAATCTTGGCCGGAACAAATAAAGATGTCTATGAGATCAACGCATCTATTTTAAATTCCATCCCAGGAAAAATGGTTGCGTATAGGTCGATTGATACAATTATCAATCAAGATGATGTTGTAAATTATCCAGTCGAATTTCAAAATTCATTGGATTTACCTGGATTGCCGCCATACTATTTACAAGTAAAAGTTGGAGCCACAATAATTGTGCTCCGAATCTTAATCCACCACGACTTTACAATGCACTATCGTCCAAGAGGCCGATTTTTTCGGCATAAAGTCGAAATTTTTATGTGAATTTTTGTATTTTTTTAAATTCTTAAAGTTAATACATCATACATACAGAAAATAAAAAAATAAAGCTTTAAAAGCTTCCCTGAAGCTTTTTGTGAGCTTTCAAAAGTACACAATCGATCAGCTGCTTCGCATTAAGAAATCGACGCCACGTGGTTTTGTTTACGTTTGTGCGAAAAAATCAAAATTCTTTGTCAGAAGAAACAAAAGTTAATAATGGAAATTAAAGATCAAGGTATGTAGTTTTCACTGTATATAGTCGATTTGTGTGTAGTTTTAGTCTTTGAGCTGTGTTTACTGTCCAATTTATGTGTATTTTTGTAGAAAATTAACATGCGTGCCCTGTGTTTCGTGGAATAAAACTAACGAACCAACCTGGAAAAACTAAGTACGTCAGTTTGTACAAAAAAATGTCGTTCTTTACCGTTAATTAACAACTTTTCCCCATTCGTCCCCTTTTCTCGCAATTCAAGAAAATTCAGTGACGTTCAAGTTTCTTCGTAGCGATCTATTCGATATTTGGCGCAGCAACCATCGTAAAATATCATTTTGTGTCTGATGTTTCTATAAAAAAATTTCCAATTACCACACTAAAGATGACAACAAATTAGAAATAAATAAAAAATAAGAACTTTTGAATTCTTTTTTAAAAGAAAATTTTCCAAATTGTAACTATATGTTCGCCTTTAACATTTCAAGTCAAAACACATCAGTCTAAATTTGGTTGTCGTCTCTTATAAAATATCAATAACGTTAAACAAAAAGATAACAGACACCAAAAGGACAACATGGACGGCCAACTTTATCTTATTCAAATGCTGATCCAAGATATAAAAAGGGTCGGAAATTATTCTTCTCCATGTTGCAATTGAAAAAAACCTCACAAATACAAATCCCTTTTACTCTTCGCATAATAAGTTCTTTAGAATCGTTTATAAAAATAAGAAAATATATGGTTGAACGATTTAAGTCAATATGCTAAATGGATGTCGTCTAAAATATCAATTATGTAAATTAAATGAAAAGTGTAAAACACCACAACAACTTGGACGCCCAACATTGATTATTCAAACGCAGGCCAAGATTGTAAAGGAAAATTGGCATCTGAACAGCAATAAAAAGATCACAACACAAATCTTCTTTGCATGCTGCAAATTTCATAACAAAGAATGTAATACAAACGTGGCCATCAAGTCCTAAAGAAACGGACTCAACACCTGAATACACAACGGAATGGGTATAGCAAGTCAAAGAAAACTACTGCACTCACTCCAGATGAAGCTCATTACCTGGAAAATTCATTAAAAAACAGCATAACATAACAGCGACATCTATCGAGTTACAATCAAGTGATAGAAGCTAAAACACAATCGGCCAATGGGTATTTACAAAACTACTGCTCAAGATAGTTACAAAACCTTTTGAATCACACTTTGCAGTTATGGCTTTGAATGGGTCAACTGGACAAAGTGCATACAAGCAGAAGTTTGAAATAAAAACACCTGACGTACAGCTTTCTGATCACTCTTTGTTTGTAACTTCTGTAATACCCATAAAATTGATTGACTTATTTCAGCGAAACATCTGGGTTAACAGAACACCGCAGTCCATTCGATTTTGCAGGCCGCTAAAAATTCAATTTTAAAAAGAAACTACTGATCACATTATTATGGATGGAAAACAATCAGATAGTATTTCAACGATAGAAAATTTATAAAACGTTTTCCTATAAACTGGATGAGGCTGATTAACATAGCATAACATTTGAAATTTATGACACTTTTTGATGGGAATCTGTCATCGACATCTACATCTACATCATCTACATCAGTTCTCACAACAACAACGTACACTGCAATGTTGTCCAATTTGTGGTGTCACCCCAACAAAAGTACTGGAAACCAAAGATTTTAATTCAAAAACCTTACCCCCAAGCTTGAAAATTTTAAAATTTGGGGTGAGTCCCGATCTGAACCTTGGATCAGGTTTCTAGAATTCGTCTTGAACATATCATACAGAATAGAAATACAAAAATGGCATGTAAAAGGTGATGACAAGACTAAAATGAGTGCACGCAAAAATATATTCAGGATAAGATTTGAATGATAATTTTGGACTTCGAATAAGCATGCCAAAGTTCAGAACGGCAGCGGCAAAATTACAATGACGGAAATACAGCTAGAAGAGCTTTTGCAAAAAGTAAATGTTTTTGCTATCATCCATATCCGATCCGATTCAGATGAAACCCTTTTAAATAACCTTCACGTTATATTAAAATTGCAATTTCGTGTAACCATTATATAAACTCTAAAAAACACTTTTCAGACTTTTGTGAGAAAAAAAATTTTTTGGTTATATATGCATAAAAACCAAGGTACGGACAGTCACCAACTATTCACAAAGTATTAGTCCACGGTTTTCAAATAAATAATTCGACGTTGGTTCCACTAGGATGCTTAGGCGAAAATGCTTCAGAAGCACGTAATAAAATCTATAAAAAGACAGACTCTTCACACGCAAGGAAAAATAGTCGAATCAATACCATGACTGACCTTTTCCACAGGGCGATAGATTCATCGGATCCATTATTATCTAGTGTCTGCTTAAAGGAAAGAGAAAGAAAAAACACAAAAAAAATCTTCCCAAAGAAGTATTAGGTCTTCTGGAGTTGCCGACTACCGAAAACAAAAAACATTGGAAAAAAATGGACGTGCAATCTGATTCTGATTCTGATGAGGACCTGATCGAAGGATGCTCTATAGAACTAGAAGAAGAACAAGATTATGTTTAAGATATTTAAGTCATTCCTAAAATAAATTTAACTACAGTACCACTTCAACCTCTGAAGAGATAAGACGTCTTACAGCAAAGCCTAAAACCGCGACAAACAGCAAACAAAACCAAAACCAACAGTAACTTCAACAAAATTCAAGCATTAAACGCAAACGAAAAATCACAACAACATCCACAGTTATCGCGGGCATCTGCCCAACAATAAAAAACATGCACGAACCACCGGACATAAGAACATACGGACTAAAATCCAACAACACAAACCTAGGCGAACCCAAGTACATAGCAATAAAAAGAAACGACAACAACACTTTTGAAAACGTTTCACCGTTCGTCATAAAAAAAACAATTGACTACGCTTGCGATGGGGAAGTTGAAACATTCAAGAAAAAAAAGACGGCTCTTAATCAAAACAAAAAACAAATTACAAGCCCTCAAACTATTAAAACTAAAACTAATGACAAATATTAAAATCACTGCCACCGAACACAAAACTCTAAATTTCACAAAGGGAGTCATTTACTGCAACGAATTGCGCGGCATAGCCGAAAATGAAATACTCATGGAACTAAAAACACAACATGTAACAGAAGTTAGAAAAATCTTAATGTTTTGTTTACGTTTGTGCGTAAAAATCAAAATTCTTTGTCAGAACAAACTGAAGTTAATAATGGAAATTGAAGATCAAGGTATATAGTTTTCACTGTATATAGTAGATTTATGTGTAGTCTTAGTCTTTTGAGCTGTGTTTACTGTCCAATTTATGTGTATTTTTTGTAGAGAATTAACATGCGTTCCCTGTGTTTCGTGGAATAAAACTAACGAACCAACTTCTGTCAACAAAAACTAAGTACGTCAGTTTGTACAAAAAAATGTCGTTCTTTACCTGTAATTAATAACTTTTCCCCATTCGTCCCTCTTTTCTCACAGTTCAAGAAAATTCAGGGTCGTTCAAGTTTCTTTGTAGCGATCTCTTCGATATTTGGCGCAGCAACAATCGTAAAATATAAAAAGAGGGAATGATGTTTCTCGAAATGGTTTTCTCAATTGTGGGCTATACTAATGATCCGATCCAATTCAGATTTGGGACCTGATAGATGTGGTCTTTCTCTATGATTCTGCATCTTTAGTTTTCTGTAATTTTCAATATTGTGGACGCCACAGATGTGCGCCTTTTGTGGGGGCGGAAGTGGGCGGGGCGAAATTTTTAAACCCCCGAGCAATGGGCGACAAACAAGACGGACAGACAGACGGACAGACAGACATAAAGACGGAAGGACAGACATGGTTATATTGACTTGGCTATTGATGCTGATCAAGAATATATATACTTTATAGGGTCGGAAATTATTCTGTCTCCATGTTACACACATCCACTTTTATCACAAATACAATATACCCTTTTACTCTTCCAGTACGGGTATAATAAGTTCTTTAGAATCGTTTATAAAAGAATAACTTTCCATATGTAACTATATGGTGAACGTTTTTAAGTCAAAGCATGCTAAATGGATGTCGTCTAAAATATCAATTATGTAAATTAAATGAAAAGTGTAAGACACCACAACAACTTGGACGCCCAACATTGTCTTATTCAAACGCAGGGCCAAGATTGTAAAGGAAATTGGCATCTGAGCTTACGATTGAAAAAGATCACAACACAAATCTTCTTATGCATGCTGCAGCAGTTTCTGCTAAGAGAGAATGTAATACAAACGTGGCCTTGGTCCTTAAAGAAACGGGCTCAACACCTGAATACACAACGGAATTGAAAAAGCAACTTCAAATGCAAAAACCGACTCCTCTCACTCCAGATGAAGCTCTAGCCTACATCCTGGAAAATTCATTAACAAAACAGCATAACATAACAGCGACATCTATATGAGTTACAATCAAGTGATAGAAGCTAAAACACAGTGTCGGCCAATGGGTATAGAAGTTACAGAAACTACTGCTCAAGTGTCATTACAAAACCTTTTGAATCACACTGCACAGCGAAGCTATGCTTGCTTTAATGGGTCAACTGGACAAAGTGCATACAAGCAGAAGTTTGAAATAAAAACACCTGACGTACAGCTTTCAGATCACTCTTTAATGTAACTTCTGTTATACCCATACAAATGATTGACTTATTTCAGCGACACATCTGGGTTAAGAGAACAACGCAGTCCATTCGATTTTGCAGGCCGCTAAAAATTCAAGTTTTAAAAAGAAACTACTGATCACATTATTATGGAAAACGAGAAAAGAACGTACGGAGTCGCTTCGAACGCGACTCTACTTTTATACCCGTACTCAGTCAGTACACATGTGATTTATGTGGAATTTTAAAATGTTTTATCAGTTTTACATTTTACATTTTTTGCTACATCTGTCATCGACATCTACATCTACATCATCTACATCAGTTCTCACAACAACACACGTACACTGCACGAGGCAGCATGTTTGAGCGTGAGTGTGCGTGTGAGAAGAAGCTGCAGCAACAATCAACCCCAATAATTGACTTACTCTGCAAGAGGAGTGGGGGGATTGCTGCTGAAAATTCATTTGATCATTGTGGCTACAATAATGATCCGATCTGAACCAAATTCGGGAATCTGGTAGATTGGTCATTTCCTACGATACTGCATTTTTAGTTTTTACTATCTTCAAAATTGTGGATTTTCGTCTTTTGTGGGGGCGGAAGGGGGCGGGGCGAAATTTTTGAAATACACTTGTTCAGGTTTGGTATCACAGGAGTCTTGGCCAAAAGTTTGGTTGCTCTAGCTCTTATAGTCTCTGAGATCCATGCGTTCATATTTACGAAAAACCAAATCGACTCGATTTTGTGTGAGTGCGAGGGATGG
>CM019042.1:37429248-37479197 GCA_009664405.1 Drosophila bifasciata | reverse complement strand
TCTCATTTCTTTCAGGGACCCCGGCGACCTCCGCATCCGTCAGTACGTCCACCAAACTTCCAAACTTCGGGCTTGGTCCTCCTCAGCTTCAAAAGCGGTTTCCGTTGCGTCATGATTGTCATTAATAAACGTTTTTAATTTTTTAGGACTCAGGAATTGAAATTTTGGACTCCGCCTGCACGACCTCCAAATTTTCAGATGGAGCCTCCTCTTGTTGACCAGCGCAGACTTGGTCCTTCAGCAGCAATAGCGGTAATTATTTCGTTATGATCCATCCATCGCTTCGTCCAATTTTAATGGTGTGTGTCGTCGGCGCGATCATCACAATAGGACTGTTGGCCACCATAGGTTGTCTTCAGCTTCTTTTTATTTGTTTCGCGTATAACAGTTTAACGCATGTTCAAATATTTCTTAACTAAGCTGTGATTTTTACAAGCATTACAATTATTTTTAACCTGGAGTGTGATAAGCGAGTATTTTAAAGTATTTTTTTGTGATATTACAAATATCTTAAAGTATTTCTATGATATGGCTGTAATATAAATCTATTTCAAAGTATTTATCTGATTTCACTTTGATATAAAAGTACTTTAAAAATATTTTTCTGATTTGACTGTGATAACAAGTATTTTAAGAGGAACTGTGATTATTTAAAAGTATTTAAAGGAACTGGTATTTTTGTTGTTGGTATATACACAAGAAGAAGAGAGATCTTA
The DNA here is from genome assembly GCA_009664405.1 of Drosophila bifasciata. Lineage (NCBI taxonomy): Eukaryota > Metazoa > Arthropoda > Insecta > Diptera > Drosophilidae > Drosophila > Drosophila bifasciata. The sequence goes on along the minus strand of CM019042.1, from coordinate 37,478,481 downwards.
CCAAAAGCTACAAATGTTTGTTTATGTTTTGGAAAAATTCTTTGGAAATTCGAATTTTGAGTATTAATAAAGAGTTGATTTACTTATTTTTGCAGTCTGCTTTTAAGGGGCGTGTCTTTCTGTGGGTCGCCTTCCACCATAAATGCCCTGAGTGGCGTTTTATGTTCCTCAGACTGCCAGGAAGCGGCCGTGGTAGTTGTCCCGTGTTGTCGTCTGGTTGTTGCTGCGAAGTTGCCATGGAGCCAGCAAAAAACCGATTGGCTGTAGAGTGGACCACTGGCCGTCGTCTTTGCTCTGGCTGCTTCAAGATGCCATCAGAAACTGTGAAATATAAGGAAGTAGTGTTTTTGCCTCTCTGATCGGCATTATTCATTATTTTCCCATTTAGTATATCGATAAATTTTGTGGATGTTGTTTGCGAGTCGCTCCGTCGTTTTTACGTTAATTACAAGTTTAAACCTGCAAATTTACACTTATCTGAGTGTTAACATAGTTCCGCAGTGTAAAATCAATAAAAAACGAGAAAGAACGTATGGAGTCGCTGTGAACGCGACTCTACTTTTATACCCGTACTCAGTCAGTACACATGTAATTTATGTGGAATTTTCAAATGTTGTATCAGTTTCTTACATTTTATATTTAACATTTATTTGCTGCATCTGTCATCTACATATACATCGTTCTCACAACAACACACGTACACTGCACGAGGCAGCGTGTGAGCGTGAGAGTGTGCGTGAGAGATTCTGTAGCTACAATCATCCCCATAAACGACGACTGCTGCAAGGAGGTGGGGAAGTTGGCAGCTGAAAATTCATTTGATCATTGTGGCTACAATAATGATCTGATCTGAACCAAACCTCGGAATCTGATAGATATGCTCATTTTTCTACGATACTGCAAATTTTTCTGTTTTTCTATCTTCAAAATTGTGGATTTTCGTCTTTTTTTTGGGGGCGGGAGGGGGTGGCAAAATTTTGAAATAAACTTGCACTGAAGCGATATCACAGGAGTCTAGGCAAAAATTTGTTGTTCTAGCTCTTATAGTCTCTGAGATCTAGGCGCTCATTTATACGAAAAAAACCAAAACGACTCGATTTTTTGTGTGAGTGCGAAAGGATTCTTAAGTTTTTGCGTATGTTTTTGTCTATTATTACAATTAATGATCCGAACCGATTCAGATTTGGGCCCCCATAGATATGGGCTGTCTCTATGATTCTGCATTTTTGTTTTGTTATTTTTCAAAATTGTGGCCGCCACAGATGTGCGCGCTTTGTGGGGCGGAAGTGGGCGGGGCGAAATTTTGAAACACTTTTCTAGGAGAGATATCACACATCAGACTGGATAAAAGTTTGGTTGCTCTAGCTCTTATAGCCTTCGAGCAATGGGCGACAAAAAAGACGGACGGACGGACAGACGGACGGACAGACAGGGCTATATCGACTCGGCTATTGATGCTGATCAAGAATATATATACTTTTATATGGTCGGAAATTATTTTCTCTATGTTTACACACATCCACTTTTACCACAAATCTATCATCTCTACATCACATCATCTACATCACTTCTCACAAAAACACACGGACACTGCACGAGGCAGGTGAGAGCGTGAGTGTGAGCGAATACCATCCCCAAAATGTCTTACGTCGCCAAGGGGCGGGGCAACAGGAAAATCGCTGCTGAAAATTCATTTGATCATTGTGGCTGTAATGATCCGATCTGAACCAAATTCGTGCCAGCAAAAAACCGATGAGAAGCAGATTTGAAACCGGCCACTGAAGCTGTAGTAGGAGCCCTCTAATTCCGCTGGATAATGAGCCTGTAGTAGGCTGTACGCCCATAGCCAAGGGAAGCCAGGATTTGGTTGGCTGTCGAGTGGATTGTTGGCCGTCGTCTTTGCTCTGGCCTTGGATGCCATCAAAAACCGATTGAAATATAAGGAAGTAGTGTTTTTGCCTCTCTGATCGGCATTATTAATTATTTTCTCATTTCTATCAGGGACCCCGGCGACCTCCGCATCCGACAGTACGTCCACCAAACTTCCAGCTGGATCCTCCCTCTTGTTGGCCAATTCGGGCTTGGTCCTCCTCAGCTTCAAAAGCGGGCTCCGTTGCGTCATGATTGTCATTAATAAACTCTTTTAATTTTTTTAGACTCTCAGGAATTTTTTGAAATTTTGGACTCCGCCTGCACGACCTCCCCAATTTTTCAGATGGAGCCTCCTCTTGTTGACCAGTGCAGACTTGGTCCTTCTTAGTCAGCAGCAATAGCGGTAATTATTTCATTATGATCCATCCATCGCTTCGTCCAATTTTTAATGGTGGTGTGTCGTCGGCGCGATCACAATAGGACTGTTGGCCACCATAGGTTGTCTTCAGCTTTTTTATTTGTTTCGCGAATAACAGTTTAACGCATGTTCAAATATTCTTAACTAAGCTGTGATTTTACAAGCATTTCAATTATTTTTAACCTAGACTGTGATAAGCGAGTATTTTAAAGTATTTTTTGTGATATTACAAATATTTTAAAGTATTTCTATGATATGGCTGTAATATTTTTTTTTTGAGATTAAATCATCGCATGGATGACTGTGGGTTGATCGCAGCTACTTTGCCACATTGATCAGATACAGAATTATAGAGATGTATGTGCAAAGACATACACTCGACGATTGCGTGTCTATCGTTGATTGTCAATCGACGCTTGTCTATCGTTTTCTAGGGTCCGACGTTGACGGTCCCAATGTGGTATATTTGACAAAAAAATTTATAATTTTTTTTTAAATTTAAATTTTACGGCATACAGACAGTTTAAGCCTGCACAGAAGACTTCCTATCAGCGAGCTTGACAGGCGGATCTATTTTTTTTTTTTTTTAATTTAAGGTTACAGGTGATTTCCTGTATTGAATTGAAAAATTTAAATTGTATTACTCTACTTTAGTAAAATGATAAACAAAACAAAATGTTTAGAGATCCAGATTGGCAATTTATAAATTGAGCAGTTCTCTGAGATGGAGTGGCTCTTTTTAATTAATAGCTCCTTTAAATCTTTTTATAGTATTTAAAAAAAATTCTATACTTACTCCTGAGGCGGCTAAGTTTTTGAATTTGAAAATCAGGTGCTCTGCACCTTCTGTAACATTACAAGTCTCACACAAATCAGACTCTATCGCTTTTAATTTTGTATAAAAAAGGATTTTGTCATACGTGTGTCCTGTCATCAGTCTGTTTATTGTCTTTATGCTTCTTGCATTCCATTTTAAGTTGTAGTGCCATGGTCTTTTTGGTATAATGGGAAAAATTTCCTAACAAACTGGTACACCTGTAATTGCATTTTTAGTTGATACTCCTTCATTCCACTTGTGCTCCAAGGAGTTTTTAATTTCCTTAAAAGCTTCTTTAACACTGAATTTTACATAAATATTTTCCCCTTCACTTGTAGCACTCTTTTGCTGCTCTATCTGCTTTTTCATTTATAGGCACCCCTTTGTGCCCTGGAATCCATAGTATGTCAAGTTGTTGTACAGTAGATATGTCTATTATATTGTGTATATCTTTTACTATGTAAGAGTCAGTTTGTTTATGATCTATGAGTTTTATCGCTCTAATGCATCACATATTATCACAGCTTTCTTGTAACCCTTTTTAACACATATCTCACTAGCCTTCTTAATCCCTATTAGTTCAGCCCCTACTGATGATAGCCTATTTTTTCAATTTTTGTATTTGTGTATATTATCACTGGGTAACTCTACTATACCTATGCCACACCTGTCCTGCATGACTGACGCATCAGTGGACAGAACATTCCAGCTTTCTTTTTATGTAACTTTCGAGGGATTTCTGCGAATCTAGCTCTAATTTCCTCGCCCGAGTATTCTTTTTTATTTTTCCCTATTGATTTTTCTCTTACATTAATCTTATTACAATACTTAAAATTATCACAGCTTCGTGTATTGTCAAAGAATGTTTTAAACTCTTCTAAGGTACAAGTGTAGCTCGTTTTTGCTTTGATTGTCTAATTCTTTTCGAACATCCTGGGATTTAGTTTCTTGACCTTGAATAATTCTTTTGGCCGTAAGCCATTGGGCTCTGAACCTTGGTGGCAATATACCTGCCAGCACAAAAAATTTCATGCTTGCTTGTGTCTGGAGGCACACCTACACATCTCCTCAGCACTCCAGCCTGTGCAATTTCCAAGTCTTTGTTAGCCCCAGCTCCCATGTCCGAAAAGCTGGTGATCGCATATTCTTGCTTTACTTCTTATGAAAGTTTTGAAAATATTTACGCTAGTCTTTGGTTTCAGTCCCGACTTTAGCGTTGTCGCTAATTGTAACAACCGGTTGCTTTTCCTGGTTGCTTCTTTAACCATTTTTATATGTCTGGTATTGGACATATTGGAGCTTATTAGTCTACCTAAAAATAATATGTTTTTTTGTACTGGTATTTGAAAGTTATTTACTTCTATGTTTAGAGTCCTTCCATTTTCTTTTCCCATGTACATGACTGCAGATTTGCTAGGATTAAAAGCTAAAACCCAGGTCACCACATAAAAGGCTAAAATCGTTCAACTTGTTTTCAAGTTTGAAACTGCTGCCCCAAAGTCATAACAATGTGACACCAAAAAAAAAAGTCAGCAAATTGCATGATTTGCGTCTTGCAGTCTCCAACCTGATGCAGTCTCTTGGTGTACACATTGAAAAGCAGTGGTGACAGACAGGATCCTTGAGGTAATCCTCCTGGACCTCTTCAACTGCTTCTTCAAGTCTAAGCATCCTTATGGACATGAAACTAATTATCCATCAATATACATCTTTGAAAAACTATTTTTTCTAGTAGCATCTTCAAAAAAATTCAAATTTACACAATTGTATGCGTTATTTATGTCAAACAGCCGCTACTACAACCTGCTCCTTGTTTTTTTTCCATTCGCTACCTCATTTATTACGTCATTTATGCACATAGCCGCTGATTTGTTCTTCTGATACGCATAAGACCTATATGGTAAGATATTGTTGTCTTGTATATGTTTTTCCAACTTTACATTTTATTATGGGATTGACCGTTTTGGCCAGGACCGAAATTAAGGATATTGGCCGAAAATGTTTTATGTCAGATAAATCTTTGTCTTTTAGGTATAGGCATGATTTTTATCGTCCTCCACTCAGCTGGTACGTCACAATTTTCAATTTTTGATTATAGAACTTGACCAACTCTATCTTGGCCTCCCTGTTTAATGCATTGAGCATTTCATATGTGATCCTATCAAAACCCCCGCTGTTTTTTTTTTCGTCCAAGAACTATTTCCAGATCTTCAAGTCTAAAATTCGGATTTTCATTTTTCCTTATTGCATACATTGTGGCGTTTATGTTTCTGGCTTCAGGAGGAACCTGATCTTTTTAGCCATTTTAGATATGTCCCAGCCTTTTCTTTATCAAATTGCTCTTGAGAGGCTCTGTGTGGCAATTTTTAAAGGTTAATAGAAATCTCCAGGCTTCCCTCGTATTTGCCTTCACATTGAGCTCAGTTATTTTTCTAGCATAGCTGGTTTTCTTTTGCTATTTTGACTGCCTTCTTCCATTTGCTTTTGAGGTCAACTGCCATACAATAATTTTGAAAAGTCAGGCTCCGAGCATGCTTTTTTTTTTTTTGGGCCTCGGAGAACTCGTCAAACATGCTAAACGGCTAACGGCTAACTTCTCATCCCACCATAGCTTTGGCCATCTATTTCCAACCTCATAAGAGGCTGCATTGATTTCATGTTGCATAAGTTTGGCTAGATCTCCTATGTTTCCTCTAATGTTTAGTTTCTCCAAATTTTTAATTAGCTTGTTTTTTGGCTAGAAACTTTTCAGCTTTTTTTCCCCGCCAGTCAACTCAAAACTTATAGGATGGTGATGACTCCCTCCAAGAAACAGTGTCTCACAGTTCCATTTTACAACATTTATACCCTTTACAAAAAGTTAGGTCCAACACAGATCCTGCAGTTGAATCTATATTTCTCCTAAACGTGATGCTACTATCGTTTGCAAGACAATAACCTGCGTTATTCATAGCTTGCTGTAAAAAGGCCCCTTTTCCAGAATTTGTTGTGTCGCCAAAACCTTTATGTCTGGCATTAAAGTCCCCGCCACAATGACATTTTCAAAAAGGGTCCCTAATTTTTTCCAGAAGATTGTCAATAGCTAGCTTAAAGATTTCAATGGGTGTCGCTGGTTCAAAATAAATGGAAGAGATAATAAGATTATTTTTTTATGGTTGGTACTTGTAATTACTATGTCCTGGTCAGACTTATAAGGTACTTTTTTCATTTTGAGGTCCTTTCTGTAGGCTATCGCTACACCTCCATAGCCATCCTCCCTATGTTTTCAATCAGTTCGATATTTGCTATTTTCCTAAAAAACTTAGATCATGCGAAAAACTTCAGCCAAAATGGCAATGCTATAATCTCCTTTTGTTTAGATAAAATTCTAGGTCGTTTTTGTTGGCCTTAATCGACTGAATATTATGCTGTAACACCTTCATATTCATGTCCGAGACTCTACACTTTTTCTATTTTCCTCTGTTGCCATCCCATATTTCCGTTGTGGTATTTTAGTGGTATTTACATTATTGCTGTTATGATTTTTTGACAAACTGCACACACCACTATTTTGACTAAGATGCGCCAGCATGCTTATGAACTGCTGAAAGGTAAATTTGGTTTCTTCTGTTTTCTGATTTTCTATGACCGGTATATGGTCGCTGGTGTCATTAGTGTAAGAATCAAGTTGAAAGTGTGGTTCTTGTATGGGGATGGTCGGCCTTAGAATTACCCTGCTAACATATAGCTATGCTTTTTAAGTACTTCATTTGCTTTGAGGTTTTGTTTTGTACATTATCCTCAGTTTTGTCTAACTTAGGAAAATTTGTATCATAATGGTCTACTTGTGAATAATTTTGGTGAACTGAATAGTTGTTTAGTACTTCTTTGCGCGCTATTTTCTTTATTGACATAATCTTGTTTATATCATTTTCCTTTTCCCATACTGGGCAAATTAGTCTGTCCCTGGCTGTATGATTTTTACTGTTACATAAGATGCACTTTAGAACCGTGCACGTTCCATTGCATTCACCAACTCCACATTTGTAGCACCGTCTTGCTGATTTACACCTGGCCGATGTGTGACCAATCCTGCCGCAATTAAAACACTGACGCACTACCGGTATATATTGATGAACTTTCATGCTACATACTCCAAAAAGAGAAATTTTTTCCGGAATATCGGCACCCTCAAAGCCAATTTTAACCGTCTCAGTCGGTATAAACCTGACCCCTGAGCTCTTGTCTTCTATCAAAATTTTTTTTTCTTTCCTTGTAAATCTTTCACACGATTTGATGATGATGCTTGAGCTAATATTTCTTTTTGATTTCATCCTCAGAGAAACCAATTGGAACACCTTTTTATTATTCCAAAAGATATCACATAGTTCCGTGGAATAAAAGCCACAATATTCATTTTTTTAAAACCTCATTCTTCACCAGTGTGTTTGCGTCATTGTAGTTTGAAAAATATATTTTATATAGAGTGGGTGCAAGAGAAACAATTTCTTTAATCCCTGCAATTTTTAGGTGTCTTATTTTCTCAAAGAGAAAGAGTCCGTTTTTGGTGTTTTTATTTTCAAATCTGTCACAATTCTTCGTTGATACCAGCGCTGCAGCATCACCCTTATGACTTTCTCCATAAAAAAATATTTCTCTTTCCAGACCATTTGTATATGCACCCGTGTCAGTGTTTTTAGTATTTTGCCCCCCAGCCATAATTGTATTTTCCAATTTGTCAGTATTTGAGTTGTTTGTGTGAACGGTCCCACTTTGAACAATGTCCGTGTCCGACAACTTGTCTTCTGCGTCTGTGTAAGTAGCGTCACTTACGTCTTCTTCTTCCATGCGACCATCGTCATTTGTATTGTTGTACTCATTTGTTCGCTTTTTTTTAACTGATGTTACGTCTTTTCTTTAAACTGTCCAAAAGGTCACTTTTCATGGATTGACTCAAAACATTTATTTTTCCTCTCATAGTCGGTTTTAGCATGTCTCTTATTACAGTTTAAAGACTGATCCGGAGGTTTCATTTTCGGTGACGCCGTGTTACCGGCGCCCGCCATTTTGGCTGGTTTAACCAGCTTGCCAAAAACTCACCCGCCTTCAGGGAAAAAAAATTTATTTTCACTTTTAGTAAAGAAAAATATTTAGATAATCACTGCCAAACACTTTTTTGACCCCGAAAAAATTTGATTTTATCAGATTTTTTTTTTTTTCGCTAGTCACAAATCAAAGGGAACTCAAAAGTCACAACCGGTCTCACTCGCTGATGAAACAAAAGTGTGGACTGTTGTATTTGACTGTGATATTACAAATATTTTAAAGTATTTCTATGATATGGCTGTAATATAAATCTATTTCAAAGTATTTATCTGATTTCACTGTGATATAAAAGTACTTTAAAAATATTTTTCTGATTTGGCTGTGATAACAAGTATTTTTTTAAGTGGAACTGTGATTATTTAAAAAGTATTTAAAAGGAACTGGTATTTTTGTTGTTGGTATATACACAAGAAGAAGAGAGATCTTACCAAAAGCTACAAATGTTTGTTTATGTTTTGGAAAAATTCTTTGGAAATTCGAATTTTGAGTATTAAAGTATTAATAAAGAGTTGATTTACTTATTTTTGCTGTCTGCTTTTAAGGGGCGTGTCTTTCTGTGGGTCGCCTTCCACCATAGATGCCCTGAGTGGCGTTTTATGTTCCTCAGACTGCCAGGAAGCGGCCGTGGTAGTTGTCCCGTGTTGTCGTCTGGTTGTTGCAGTTGCCATGGAGCCAGCAAAACCGATTGGCTGTCGAGGTGGACCACTGGCCGTCGTCTTTGCTCTGGCTGCTTCAAAATGCCATCAGAAACTGTGAAATATAAGGAAGTAGTGTTTTTGCCTCTCTGATCGGCATTATTCATTATTTTCTCATTTAGTATATCGATAAATTTTTTTGGATGTTGTTTGCGAGTCGCTCCGTCGTTTTTACGTTAATTACAAGTTTAAACCTGCAAATTTACACTTATCACGAGTGTTAACACATAGTTCCGCAGTGTAAAATCAATAAAAAAAAAGAGAAAAAACAAAACCGCCAACTTAAACTACGTTTAATTGCAAATAAAAGGCAAAACCAAAGCATAGGTAAAACAAAAAAAAAACAAAAAACCAACAACAAAACACGCACAAAGGAGAATTGAAAACATCACAAAACAAAAACGAGAAAGAACGTACGGAGTCGCTTTGAACGCGACTCTACTTTTTATACCCGTACTCAGTCAGTACACATGTGATTCATGTGGAATGTTTTATCAGTTTTTACATTTGACATTTTTTTGCTACATCTGTCATCTACATCTACATCACTTCTCACAAAAACACACGGACACTGCACGAGGCAGAGCGTGAGAGCGTGAGTGTGAGCGAATACCATCCCCATAAATGTCTTACGTCGCAAGGGGGCGGGGCAACAGGAAAATCGCTGCTGAAAATTCATTTGATCATTGTGGCTACAATAATGATCCGATCTGAACCAAATTCGGGAATCTGATAGATATGCTCATTTTCTACGATACTGCATTTTTATGTTTCTACTATCTTCAAAATTGTGGATTTTCGTCTTTTGGGTGGGCGGAAGGGGGCGGGGCGAAATTTTGAAATACACTTGTTCAGGTTTGGTATCACAGAAGTCTTTGCAGAAAGTTTGGTTGCTCTAGCTCTTATAGTCTCTGAGATCCAGGCGTTCATTTTGTACGAAAAACCAAATCGACTCGATTTTGTGTGAGTGCGAAAGAGAGGGAGCGAAGTTTTTTCGTATGTTTTCCTCTATTGTGGCTATATTAATGCTCCGATTCGTTTCAGATTTGGGCCCCTGATAGATATGGTCTTTCTCTATGATTCTGCATTTTTAGTTTTTTGTTATGTTCAAAATTGTGGACGCCACAGATGTGCGCCTTTTGTGGGGGCGGAAGTGGGCGGGGCGAAATTTTAAGACATTTTTCTAGGAGTGAGATATAACATCAGTCTGGAAAAAAATGTTGTTGGTCTAGCTCTTATAGTCTCCGAGCAATGGGCGACAAACAAGACGGACAGACAGCAAATACCACAAATACAATATACCCTTTTACTCTTCGAGTACGGGTATAACAATGTCGTCCGCCACTGCACCGCCACTGCACCGCCAACAAAACGCACTCGGAACAATGCTGGAACTGCTAGTGAGCGCCTCTCCGACGCCCCTTCCGCACAACTGATGGAGCTACTGAAGGCTCGCTTCCAGGAGCAGACGGACCTGATTGCGTCCCATGTCCGGGAGGCAGAGGAGCGCATCCTCAGCAGCCATGTGGAGCACTTGGACTGGATCGCTAGTGAGGTGAAGTAGATGGGTGCCCGAGTTGTTGGCGTGGAGCAGGAGGTGTTCGATCTTCGTTCTCAGAGAGATCGACTGAGTGAACGGGTCGAGAGGCTGGACCGAGAGGTTGCAGAACTGCGCGCACTGGGGGACAGAGTGGGAGGCATAGAGGCGAGACAGACGGCCGAACACATGGCAGCTAGCGCGAGTGAACTGCGAATACACGGCGTTTCCCACGTAGATGGAGAAAATTTAAGAGCGGTCTTCAACAAGCTCTGTTTTAATCTCCAGCTGACCCCTCCACCAAGAATCCGGGATGCTTTCAGGGCCCACAAATCTCAAAAAAAAAAAAAAAAAATGTGGATCCCGTCATAGTGGTGAGACTAGAATGCGTCCGCGAGAAGATCAATCTTATAAAGAAGATCGGGGCTTACCTGCGCGAAAGCAAGAGACAACTGAGCTTGCAGTTCGTAGGTTTCGACTCTGAAGCTGCAATTTATGTAAACGAGCAGCTTTTAAGAGAGCATTACCTCATTTTCAAAGAGGCCATGAAAATGAAGAAGCACCGTATTCTCTCCGCAGTCTTCACTCGATGAGGCCTAGTGCACATGCGCTGTAATGAGAGAGAGGGCGTTCAATGCATTGAACGCATGGATGAGCTTTGCTATTAGCACCAGCTAGCGTACCCGCCGAGCCTCTCCAAGCATCATCCTCTGCCTCTCCCACTGGCGCTTTGGCTGGATCGAAAGACGCAGTAGGCGTCCTAAAGAGCTTTCGCTCTTAATCGATTACTCTTAGATTTAAAAGTTAGGTTATTTATATCATAAATTTTCTATATCTTTCATTTAAATTTAATACATTGCTCTGCTGATATTGAGGTTGCGCCCCTTATAATTTCCAATTTAAAAAATGCGTGGTGATATAAATAGTTCCCTAATCGGTTGCATGATTAAAATTATTGGCAAACAGCGAAATGGTCTTAAAGTTGTCCACATTAATGCACAAAGTTTGCTAAGGAAAATTGATGAGTTTAGATTACTCTTTACAAACTCAAAAGTAGATATTATATGTGTGACCGAGACGTGGTTCGTGCCTGAGTTCTGTGACTTGTCAATTATGTGTGATGGTTATGTTGTTTTTCGTTCTGATCGTATTGGACATGCAGGTGGTGTGGCTATATAAGTTAAAACTAGATTAATATGTAATGTTAAATGTAAACAACCAAGTGAATGTCCCATCGAGTATCTACTTTTGGAAATTTCAAGTAAAAGAACCCAATAGACCCCAATAGACCCAATAGGACAATTGACTATGAGCCATTAATCAATACCATCTCGGACATTTCAGTGACTTAGACGGACATTATTCTGGCCGGCGATTTCAATAACAATATCTTGAAAGAGAATCATCTTTTAGATAGCTTTGCTTCTCTGGGGTTGTATGCCGTCAAAGTAACCATGCCTACACACTTCAGCAACACCAGTGATACACTCCTTGACATTTTTTTCATCAATGACCCTAATAAGACCTTACTCTATGACCAGGTACCAGTACCAGCTTTTTCCAAACATGACCTTATTTTCCTGACATGACTTGACTTTAGATTACAAAACTAATTCCTTTACGTATAGAGACTATAAGAATATAGACCTTAATGAACTAGAACTAGAATTTAATGCATGTGATTGCTTTTATATTTACGAATCTCCCCGTGTTGATTGTCAATTGAGTGTTTTAAACAACAATATTCTGTACTTGTTTAATAAGTTTGTTCCACTTAAAACCAAAGTAACCAAGCTAAGACATAAACCATGGTTCCGCAGAGATATCAAAAATCGTATACATCAGAGAGACAATGCTTTCCTTAAATGGAAGCGTTATAAAACAGAGGAATTTCGTTTAACTTACAAAAGATTAAGAGCAACGGTTACCAAGGATATAAGATCCGCTAAGGGTAACTTCTATAAGTCCAAATTCAGAACTGCTCCACTATCAAACAAAGGTGGACTGAAATGAAAAATTTAGGAACAGGAAAAATGTCTACAGAAGACTGAGCACGATGTCAATGTCGAAGAGCTTAACCGAAGGTTCTCGATGACTGGTGTACCTGAAGCGACAAGCAACATGTACCTGACCTCAACCCCACTCTGTGATACTAGTTTTTGCTTTGTGTGTGTCAATCAATGTTATATCCTTGCGTGTATTCTTAAGGTAAAGTCCAATGCCGAAGGCTTAGATGGCATTAGTCCAAAATTCCTAAAAATCTTACTTCCGAAGATGTTGTCCCACATCACGTATATATTGCAAAAACGCCATTACTAAATTCACGTTTCCGACAGAATGGAAAAAGGCAAAAATATTACACATCCCAAAACAAAACAATGACTATAGGCCTACTTCAATACTTCCGTTTCTTTCCAAGGTTATTGAAAATATTATGTTTTCACAGTTTGAACACTTTTGACTCAAAACTCGCTGATGAGTCAAAACAGACGGGCTTTCGAAAGAAAACGAAGTTGTATAAAAAGTTATAACGGATATTGTGGAAGATATACGACAGCAACTTGACAAAAACTGGGTTACGTTCTTGACACTTCTTGACCATAGTAAGACATTTGACTCTGTAAACCATAACATACTCTGTGAAAAATTGACGAAATTATTCAATTTCTCAGACACTGCAGTCAACTTTGTTAAGTCTTATATTACAAATCGATTGCAAGCAGTAGTCTCAGGAACAAAAATTTCGACTTTTTTGAAACTGTAACGGACCATATACATGGCCCTATACAATACCTCTACACACACAGCCACTAGCAAGCTAAGACACACATCACTAGACCTAAGCAATTACCAATTAAAACACACGGCACTTAACATAACCCTAATCAATTTCTGCGATGCTATTACAGTAGAAAGCGCGCCCCAAATCTCCGACACTTGTTCAGCTGCATAGTCAGCAAGGCCACTCACCCAACCTCAACACCAAAACCCATTCACCCAACCTCGACCCGAAAACTCCAACTGACCATTCTCGCACTGTAACCCACTGCCCAAGAACCCCACACCACAAGACAGAACTGCAGACTCAGCGGTCCCCCACACCAGGTGCCGGCTTTAAATAGCGCGGGCCGGTGATCAATGGGGCAGTCAAACCGAGGCAGTTAAACTAAGAGCGTCAACCCGGGGCAGTTGACACAAGACCGGCAATTAAATATCGTTACATATAAATAACATACCATTCGTAAATAAAAGAAAACCATCAAAACTCAGCTACCCAGGTGTCATCATTTCTTCGACGACCGCCAACACAAAGCAGGTATTACCGCACATCAAGAACTCCGGTGTCAGAATTTTTCCCATCGCCAAGTGCGATCGCCAAGAATTACCCGCACGGTAACCCGACTCACGCCCGCTCCACTTTCGGTCTCACGGCCAAGCCCCTGCCCTAAAGTTCCGGCAACCTACAATATTTCTTGTAGATAAATCCTGGACAGACTGAGCCTACCTCAGCCTGAGATAGGTATCTCACAAGTGGCGCCCGAGCAGGGACTTTTTGGCAACTTTAAGGAAATTTTCAAGGGAAACCTTAATACGGGGCTACGTGGATTAAAGACCCACGTCCGCCAAAGAAAGAAAGGAACAGAGCTAATAACAAAACACACAAATCCAGTCACGAGTGCCACCGTGCAAGTATACAAAGTGCGCGAGTACCGAAAACAGTGAACAAGTACCCAAAACCACTGTGAGAACCTATCTCAGGCTGAGGTAGGCTCAGTCTGTCAGGATTCTTCCCTACAAAGGAATTTGTAGTTCGCGGGAACTTTAGGGCAGGGGCTTGGCCGTGAGACCGAAAGTGGAGCGGGCGTCGAGTCTGACTACCGTGTAGGTAGTTTGGTAATCGCTCTGGGCGATGAAAGGGAAAAACGCTGACACCTGAGTTTTGGTGTGCGCGGCAATGTGTTTCTGGGTCACCTGAGTTGTGTTCGCGCTCGGCGAAGAAATGATGACACTTCGTTGAGTTTGTTTTGATGGGTTTTCTTTAATGCTTTTATTGTAATTATTTAATTGTCTTTGTGTTGTGTGGTTCTTGTTCTGGACTTGTTTTAGTAGCCACGGCGGATGGACTGCCAATAACGTTGGCTGATAGACTGCCGTTACTGTTTACGATAGGCGATGGACTGCCCCGATTGATCGAGGGGCTCGGGCTATTTAAGCCCGATCTCGATGGCTGAGTCCGCAGTTTGTGGTTACGGAAGTGGTATCGAGTTCTCCTGCGCGTCCCACTGACCTGGTCATTGCATCGGTGGTACCGAGAAATGAGTTGTGTAGTTTTGGTCATTGACTCGGTTGTGGAGTCGGGTAATTTGGTGGGAATCGTGGAGTGGTGTAACTCTGCGGAAATGGGGCGTGTGTGTTGCTTCCGCAAAGATCGATCGGCGTAAAGTGCCGGGTGTATGGTGTTCGTGGTTTTGGGTTGTGATTACAAAATATGGTACGTGTTCTTATATTGAATTGGGTCTTACCTATTACCCAGGTCCCAGGGTTCGTTACACCCCCCCCTTTCTTCCGGGTGGAGTTACAAGTGGCCACTGTCGTTATCGTTGCGTTGCGGGCGTAGGGCCCGCGGGATCCTTCCGACGTGTTTCGGCGTTTCTATTGGTTTGCTGAATCCGTCGTGTGAGCCAGGGGCAAGATGTTGCGTCCTCTTTGATTCTTGCTAGCGTCTCCAAGGGTTGTCGGGACAGGGCATCGGCAACCACGTTTTGTTTTTATGCTCTATAGTGGACGTCGTACTGATACTGTTGGAGTTCGAGCGCCCATCTCGCTATTCTTCCGTAGGGGCTTTCCAGAGTATTCAGCCATTTCAGCGCGAGATGGTCGGTTATAACGTCGAACCGGTATCCTTCAAGGTAGCAGCGTAGTTTTCGGATTGCCCAAATGACGGCGAGGCATTCCTTGTCTGTGGCGGAGTAGTTTCCTTCGGCCTGGTTCAAGCGTCGGCTGACATAGGCGATGACGCGTTCCTTTCCTTCGATCTCCTGCGTGAGTACGGCGCCTATGCCGAGGTTGCTCGCATCGGTTTGTAGTGAGAACTTGACGTTGAAATCGGGGCAAGCGAGTACAGGAGCGGTCGTGAGTAGTTCCTTTAGTTGGTCGAAGGCCGCTTGTTGGTCTGCTGTCCATGTCCATTTTTGTCCTTTCTTGAGTAGCTGAGACATTGGTTGGACGACTGTAGCAAAGTTTGGAACGAATCTTCGGTACCATGATGCCATTCCGATGCACTGACGTAGTTCCTTTAGGTTCGTGGGTGGCTTGAGTTCTTTGACGGCAGCAATCTTGTCGGGGTCTGTGTGGATACCTTCTTCGCTGATGACGTGACCAAGATATTTGATCCAGTTTTGGAAAAAATGTGCACTTTTCCGCGTTTATCCGCAGGTTCGCTTTTCGAAGGCGAGAGGACTATTGCCAGGTTGTGTAGGTGGTCCTTGAAGTCTCGTCCGACGACGACAATGTCGTCTAAATATGCGAATGCGTAGGGTTCCATGTCGGCTCCGATCACGGTATCAAGGGCCCGTTGGAATGTTGCTGGTGCAGAATGTAATCCGAAGGGCATCACTTTCCATTGATAGAGACCTCTGCCGGGGACCGTGAAGGCGGTGGCTTCTCTGCTTCCGTTGGCCATGGGTATTTGCCAGTATCCGTTCTTTAGATCGAGGGTGGTTATGAAGCGTGCGTTCTGTAGGCGCTCCAAGATGTAGTTGATTCTGGGCAGTGGGTATGCGTCAGGAATAGAGTGAGCGTTGAGTTGTCGGTAGTCCACGCACATGCGCCATTTGCCGTTCTTTTTACGTACGAGTACGATGGGGGCGCTGTGTGGGCTTCGTGAGGGTTCGATGAGACCTTCTTGGATCAGTTGGTCGACTTGCTCGTCGATAATCCGCATCATGGCTGGGTTCTTTGGGTAATACCTCTGTTTGATGGGTCGATTATCCCTCATGACGATGGTGTGCTCGGCTATGTTGGAGGTCCCGTGGAGATCATTGAACTTTGGAAGCTCTGTGTCCAGAAATTCTTGGATCTGTGGTGCTATGTCCGGCGGCCAGGGATCGGAGATCAGTTCTGGATCGGGTTCGATGAGATCGGGGGTGTCGGGGTCCTTTGGCTGGCTTGGGTCTTCTGGGAGGATGGTTGTGTCGAACGCGCTGGGGGTTCGATCCTACCTGGGTAGTCGCTTATGTGGGCGACGATCGGGTTAGCGTTGACCGTGGGTGGCGTAGCTTCGTGGGTCTGGCGGTATACCTGGGTTGTAATGTCTCCAGATCGATGTATGGCCAGGCGGGTCTCAGTGGCGACTCTGTTTTCGCAGCAACGACTTGGTTGGGCGACGAAGATTTCGGACGTGGTGTTAGGCATGGCGTGGTGCATGGCGCTAGTGCGCACGTCAGTACGCGGAGGGTACTCCAGTGGGTTGGCGAAGATCGGGGGTGGCGTCGGCCGTGGGTACGACAGGGCTGCGGTCGGTGTTTCGGGGGGTCATCGGGCTAAATTCCGGTTCCGAGTGGAGATGTTCCGCGGATCTTAGTTCGATGGCTGGACCCGACCAGCAACAAGGGGTTTGCGTGGCTATTTCCCTCGTGGTTTTGTTGTTGCACTGTTGCTGCCGTTGTCGTTGTCGTTGTTCGGTGCTGGTGGTCGTCTCTGAGGGGTGTCCGTGGGTTCACCTTCTCCGTTGAGGAATTGTGCATGGGTGCGCTGTGGCTGAACTTGGACCTGGGCTTCCTGTGTCGAGCGGGTTCAAGTTCCTGGTGGTTTTTGTCTCGTGTGTGAGATCCTTTGTGGTGGGTTCGGGGTGCGTGTGTCCCGTAGTTTGTTTTGATCCTGGGCTTCCTGTGTCGAGCGCCTGGTTCAAATGTGTTGATTCTTGTCTCATGTGTGAGATCCTCGTGGTGTGTTTGGGATGTGTGATCCCTGTGGTTGGCTTAGGACGCGGGTGCTCCGTAGTGGCCGTGGGATTCGTTTTCCCGTTTGCTTGGTTGCAGTTTACCGGTGCTTGCTTCGGATTCGTGTTTTCCGTTGTGGGCCGGTTGTTCGCTTTCCTTTCGCTGTGGTTGGTTTCGGTGTCGTCTTCTTCGTTGCATTATTGGGTGCCGTCTTCTTTGGGGTAGGTCGGGGGCGTGTGTTCGCTGTGGTTGGTTTCGGGGTCGTATTCTTCGTTGCTGTATTGGGTGCCGTATTCTTTGTGGTAGGTCGGGGACGTGTATTCGCGGTGGTTGACCTAGATTTCTTGTTGCTGAGGTTGTGGATTTGTACGTGATTGGTTTGAACTGACGGTGGCGTTGGCGTGAGGCTACAAGGCGATCTTGTAGCTTTAGCAGCGTGGTGCCGCATTGGATCGTCGTTTCGATAGCACATGGGAAGTCCATGCCGACTATAACTTGCTCCAGCATGTTTGGTAGGACCAGGAGTGGGATTTGAACCTCTCGTTGATCCAGCTTGATGTGCGCCAGTAGAACTTGTGTGATCTCTCTGACTGAGAGCCGTCAGCCAGGCGTATGCGGACGCATGCATCTTGCAGGTTGGAGTTGTTGTTTAGTTGTC
Organism: Drosophila bifasciata; assembly: GCA_009664405.1. NCBI lineage: Eukaryota > Metazoa > Arthropoda > Insecta > Diptera > Drosophilidae > Drosophila > Drosophila bifasciata. Next base: position 37,460,458 of record CM019042.1, on the reverse strand, counting down.
GGGCCAGGTTGTCGCTGACGAAACTTCAGGGACGCCCCGGTGTCGATGGTGGCCTCCGTTGTTTGTCCTCCTATTGTCACTATCGCCACTATTCGGCCGTCGTTCACGTGTAGTGGGTTGCTTAGTTGCGGGTCTGGGGAGGCGTCGTTCTCGGCTGATCCCGTGTCAGTCGAGGACGCGTGTCGTTTCCCGAAGTGGCTTGGCGGCAGCAGTCGATGGTCCGAGTGCCGCGCTTTCCACATTCCCAGCAGAATAGGATCGAAGCGTTGGTGCAGTCGTAGGCGGCGTGTCCAGCTTGACCACATCGGCGACAGGCTGCGCGTGGGTTGGCAATGGGAGTGGTGATCATTCGATGGGCGACGTCGTGGTTCGTTGTGCTGGTTTGATTCGATGCCTGTCTGCGCGGTGTGTCTGCTGAATCCCAATGGGGTCTCCGGAAGGGTGTACGGTAGGACTCACCTTCTCTGCGGTCTGGGTGCCTTGCCGGCCTGGTGTCTCTTTGGTGGGCTTCGCATGGGTGCGGGGGCCGTTGCGCGTTTTCCTCTCGTGAATAAGCTCGTACTCTGCCGCTAATCGGGTTAGCTGTGCCAAGTTTTCCAATTCGTCTCGTCGCACGTATAGCTGGAGTCCTGGCAGGGCGTTGTCGTAGATCCGGTAAAGCTGAGGTTGTGGATTTGTACGTGATTGGTTTGAACTGACGGTGGCGTTGGCGTGAGGCTACAAGGCGATCTTGTAGCTTTAGCAGCGTGGTGCCGCATTGGATCGTCGTTTCGATAGCACATAGGAAGTCCATGCCGACTATAACTTGCTCCAGCATGTTTGGTAGGACCAGGAGTGGGATTTGAACCTCTCGTTGATCCAGCTTGATGTGCGCCAGTAAAACTTGTGTGATCTCTGACTGAGCCGTCAGCCAGGCGTATGCGGACGCATGCATCTTGCAGGTTGGAGTTGTTGTTTAGTTGTCGGGCCAGGTTGTCGCTGACGAAACTTCGGGACGCCCCGGTGTCGATGGTGGCCTCCGTTGTTTGTCCTCCTATTGTCACTATCGCCACTATTCGGCCGTCGTTCACGTGTAGTGGGTTGCTTAGTTGCGGGTCTGGGGAGGCGTCGTTCTCGGCTGATCCCGTGTCAGTCGAGGACGCGTGTCGTTTCCCGAAGTGGCTTGGCGGCAGCAGTCGATGGTCCGAGTGCCGCGCTTTCCACATTCCCAGCAGAATAGGATCGAAGCGTTGGTGCAGTCGTAGGCGGCGTGTCCAGCTTGACCACATCGGCGACAGGCTGCGCGTGGGTTGGCAATGGGAGTGGTGATCATTCGATGGGCGACGTCGTGGTTCGTTGTGCTGGTTTGATTCGATGCCTGTCTGCGCGGTGTGTCTGCTGAATCCCAATGGGGTCTCCGGAAGGGTGTACGGTAGGACTCACCTTCTCTGCGGTCTGGGGTGCCTTGCCGGCCTGGTGTCTCTTGGTGGGCTTCGCATGGGTGCGGGGCCGTTGCGCGTTCCTCTCGTGAATAAGCTCGTACTCTGCCGCTAATCGGGTTAGCTGTGCCAAGTTTTTCCAATTCGTCTCGTCGCACGTATAGCTGGAGTCCTGGCAGGGCGTTGTCGTAGATCCGGTAAAGCTCTGTGTCTAGGTCGTACTCGGCATGGTGCATGAGGAGCCGTATCTCGATGAGATAGTCTTTGAATGGTTCTCCCACTGCTTGCTTGCGGCATCGGATCTGGTCGTTCAATTGTTCGAAATACCTTGGCGGCAGAAAATACGTCAGAAACTCCTGGCGGAAATGTGCCCAGGAACTGCCATGTAGTTGGCTGGTACGGTGCCAGCGACTGGCTCGGTCGGTGAGTAGTTCGGCCATGCTCCGAGGCAGTTGGCTGTTGTCCACTCCGTAGGCGCGTGCGCATTCCTCGAGTAGTTCCAGAAACGATAGTGGGTCGTCTTCTCCGTTGAACTGGATGCCCCATCCGCGGATGCGTTCTGCCGTGCGTGCGACGTGGTTATAGTCGGGCCCGCTTATGGGTGCGTCTATTGCTGGCACGGTTCTCTGTGTGGGCGAGCGGGAGGTTTCCGTAGCGGGCGGCCTTAGAAGATCGGCGGATGTGACCATCGGTGGTCGGGGCGTGGGCTCTGGGGCTGCGGGGACATGCAAAGCTGGCTTTGGGGTCCCATCTTCCGGTGCCTGATGGTCCTGGAGTAGTGGGCAGCGGGGACTTGGAGCGTCCTGCTGGTTTTGCGTATTGTCTCTCGAGTTCTGCCAAGCGAGTCCAGGCACCCGGCGGGAGTGGTCTGGCGACTAGTGTGGCAAAAGTTCTTGCGCAACTCTTCAACAGTTCCTTCGGTGTCAAATTCGAATTCCTTGGCGAAGGCCTCCAGCTCGTCTCGGCGGCGCTTGTAGATCCAGCCGACGCTGACGCCTGGATTGGCGATTCGCTCGCTGGGGTGGAAATCAATGCTCGCGTCGTCTTCGTAGGCTTCCATGGTGATTGGACTGAGTTTTCCTCGGTGTTGTTTTGGGCACTTTTCACTGTTTTAGCACTTGGTCACTGCGTTTACTTTCCCGGTGGCACTCGCGAGTGGATTCGGGTGGGTGCGCGAATTTGGTTTTTGTACCGGACTTGTGTTCTGTGGTTAGCTCTACTATTCTTTCTCGGTGGCCGTGGGTCTTTAATCCACGTAGCCCCGTGTTAAGGTTTTCTCTTTAAGTTTCCTTAAAGTTGCCGTAAAGTTGGCTTTGAAATCTCCTTAAAGTTGCCGTAAAGTCCCTGCTCGGGCGCCACTTGTGAGAACCTATCTCAGGCTGAGGTAGGCTCAGTCTGTCCAGGATTCTTCCCTACAAAGGAATTTGTAGTTCGCGGGAACTTTAGGGCAGGGCTTGGCCGTGAGACCGAAAGTGGAGCGGGCGTCGAGTCTGACTACCGTGTAGGTAGTTTGGTAATCGCTCTGGGCGATGAAAGGGAAAAAACGATGACACCTGAGTTTTGGTGTGCGCGGCAATGTGTTTCTGGGGCACCTGAGTTGTGTTCGCGCTCGGCGAAGAAATGATGACACTTCGTTGAGTTTGTTTTGATGGGTTTTCTTTAATGCTTTTATTGTAATTATTTAATTGTCTTTGTGTTGTGTGGTTCTTGTTCTGGACTTGTTCTAGTAGCCACGGCGGATGGACTGCCAATAACGTTGGCTGATAGACTGCCGTTACTGTTTACGATAGGCGATGGACTGCCCCGATTGATCGAGGGCTCGGGCTATTTAAGCCCGATCTCGATGGCTGAGTCCGCAGTTTGTGGTTACGGAAGTGGTATCGAGTTCTCCTGCGCGTCCCACTGACCTGGTCATTGCACATCGGTGGTACCGAGAAATGAGTTGTGTAGTTTTGGTCATTGACTCGGTTGTGGAGTCGGGGTAATTTGGTGGGAATCGTGGAGTGGTGTAACTCTGCGGAAATCCACCCTTCAAAAATTACCTCATCGAGATACGGCTACTCATGCACCATGCCGGGTACGATCCGGTTAAACAGCTGTACAGAATCTACGACAACGCTTTGCCAGGAATCCAGCTATACGTGCGACGAGACGAATTGAAGAAGCTTGTCACAGCTGGCAACGGCTAGCCGCGGAGTACGAAATCATTCACGAGCGGGATCATGTGAGAACCCACCCCGCACCCATCCGAAGCCCACCAAGAGACACCAGGCCGGCAAGGCGCCCAGACCGAAGAGATATACGACTCCTACCGGACGCCAGGTCAGAGACCCCAGTGGGACTCAGCGGACACATCCCGGAGACAGCCGTCAAACCCAACCGGTGCGACGGGCCAGGGATGGCCCATCGCATGATCACCACGCCCATTGCCAACCCACGCACAGCCTGTCGCCGGTGTGGTCAAGCTGGGACACGCCGCCTACAACTGCACCCACCCCTCGATCCTTTTCTGCTGGGAGAAACCATTCTCGCACTGTAACCCACTGCCCAAGAACCCCACACCACAAGACAGAACTGCAGACTCAGCGGTCCCCCACACCAGGTGCCGGCTTTAAATAACGCGGGCCGGTGATCAATGGGGCAGTCAAACCGAGGCAGTTAAACTAAGAGCGTCAACCCGGGGCAGTTGACACAAGACCGGCAATTAAATATCGTTACATATAAATAACATACCATTCGTAAATAAAAAGAAAACCATCAAAACTCAGCTACCCAGGTGTCATCATTTCTTCGACGACCGCCAACACAAAAGCAGGTATTACCGCACATCAAGAACTCCGGTGTCAGAATTTTTCCCATCGCCAAGTGCGATCGCCAAGAATTACCCGCACGGTAACCCGACTCACGCCCGCTCCACTTTCGGTCTCACGGCCAAGCCCCTGCCCTAAAGTTCCGGCAACCTACAATATTTCTTGTAGATAAATCCTGACAGACTGAGCCTACCTCAGCCTGAGATAGGTATCTCACAAGTGGCGCCCGAGCAGGGACTTTTGGCAACTTTAAGGAAATTTTCAAGGAAACCTTAATACGGGGCTACGTGGATTAAAGACCCACGTCCGCCAAAGAAAGAAAGGAACAGAGCTAATAACAAAACACACAAATCCAGTCACGAGTGCCACCGTGCAAGTATACAAAGTGCGCGAGTACCGAAAACAGTGAACAAGTACCCAAAACCACCACAGAAACAATACAAGCACCATGGAATCCCACGAAGAGACCACAGGCAGCGAACTCCACACCGGAGAGAAAAACACCAATCCGGGCGTCAGCATCGGCTGGATCTACAAGCGCCGTCGAGAGGATCTGGAGGCTTTCGCCAAGGAATTTGATTCAGTAGTGAAGGAACTGTCGACGAGATGCGTAGGAACTTTTGCCATACTAGTCGCCGGACCACTCCCGCCGAGTAGTTGGGTTCGCCTGGCGGAACTTGAGCAAAAATACGCCAGACTAGCCGGACGCCCCAAGTCCCCGCTGCCCACCACCCCGACCATCAGGCACCCAGAAGCAGGACCCAAAAGCCAGCTTACAAATCCCCACAGTCACTGAGAAACGAGCCCCGACCACCAGTCATCACGGCCGCCGATTTCCCCCAGGCTGCCAACCACGGAAACTTTGCCGCTCGTCCACGCAGAGGGTGGTACCCAGTGATCGACGCACACACAGACGGGCCCGACTACAACCACATCGCACGCACAGCGGAACGCATCCGCGGATGGGGCATCCAATTCAGCGGGGAGAATGACCCAATATCGTTTCTGAACTACTCGAGGAACGCGCAAGCTCGTATGGAGTGGACACCAACCAGCTGCCTCGGGCTATGGCCGAGCTACTCACTGACCGAGCTAGTCGTTGGTACCGTACCAGCCAACTACAGTGTAGCTCCTGGGGATACTTCCGCCAGGAGTTTCTGTCATATTTCCTGCCAGCACGGTATTTCGAACAACTGGACGACCAGATCCGGGGCCGCAAGCAAGCGATGAGAGAACCCTTCAAAAAAATTACCTCATCGAGATACGGCTACTCATGCACCATGCCGGGTACGATCCGGTTAAACAGCTGTACAGAATCTACGACAACGCTTTGCCAGGAATCCAGCTATACGTGCGACGAGACGAATTGGAAAGCTTGTCACAGCTGGCACGGCTAGCCGCGGAGTACGAAATCATTCACGAGCGGGATCATGTGAGAACCCACCCTGCACCCATCCGAAGCCCACCAAGAGACACCAGGCCGGCAAGGCGCCCAGACCGAAGAGAAGGTGACTCCTACCGGACGCCAGGTCAGAGACCCCAGTGGGACTCAGCGGACACATCCCGAGACAGCCGTCAAACCCAACCGGTGCGACGGGCCAGACGTGGCCCATCGCATGATCACCACGCCCATTGCCAACCCACGCACAGCCTGTCGCCGGTGTGGTCAAGCTGGACACGCCGCCTACAACTGCACCCACCCCTCGATCCTTTTCTGCTGGGAGTGTGGAAAACGCTGCACTCGGACCATCGACTGCTGCCGCCAGGCCACGTCGGGAAACGACACGCGTCTTCGACTGACATGGGATCAGCCGAAAACGACGCCTCACCAGACCTGCAACTAAGCCACCCACTACACATGAACGACGGCCGGATAGTGGCGATGGTGACCATAGGAGGACAAACAACAGAGGCCACTATCGACACCGGGGCATCCCGAAGTTTCGTCAACCTGAAAGATGCATGCGTCCGCATACGTCTGGCTGAAGGCTCAGTCAGAGAGATCACACAAGTTATACTGGCGCCCATCAAGCTGGATCAACGAGAGGTTCAAACCCCACCCTGGTCCTACCAAACATGTTGGAGCAAGTTATTGTCGGCATGGACTTCTTATGTGCCATCGAAACGACGATCCAATACGGCACCACGCTGCTAAACAACGAGATCGCAGCCCCACGCCAACGACACCGTCAGTTCTGACCAACCACGTCCAAGACACCGAAACAAGCAACAAGAAACCTAAGCCAACCGCAGCGAGCGCACGTCCCCAACCTACCCCAAAAAAAACGGCACCCAATACCGCAACGAAGAATGCGACACCGAAACCAACCGCAACGCAAGCGAAACACCGGCCCACAAACGGAAAACACGAATCCGAAACAAGCACCGGTAAACTGCAACCAAGCAGACGGGAAAACCAATCCCACGGCCACTACGAAGCACCCGCGTCCTAAGCCAACCACAGGGAACACACACGAGACAAACCGCGACGAACTTGAAGCCGGCGCTCGACACAGGAAGCCCAGGTCCAAGTTCAGCCACAAAGCACGCACATACCCACCCCACAACGGAGAAGGTGAACCCACGGACACCCTCAAAGGCGACAAAACGGCCACCCACAGCCAACGCTAACCCAATCGTCGCCCACATAAGCGACGACTTACGTAAGATACAATCCCCCAGCGCGTTCGACACCACCGTCCTCCCAGAAGACCCAAGCAAGCCCACGGACCCCGAGACCAACGATCCCTCCAAACACGATACGGAACCAGTCTCCGAGCCTTGGCCGCCGGACATGGCACCACAGATTCAGGAATTTCTGGATGCAGAGCTTCCAAAGTTCAATAATCTCCACGGAACCTCCGACATAGCCGAGCACACCATCGTCATGAGGGATAATAGACCCATCAAGCAAAGGTACTATCCAAAGAACCCAGCCATGATGCGGATTATTGATGAGCAAGTCGACCAATTGATCCAAGAAGGTCTCATCGAACCCTCACGAAGCCCACACAGCGCCCCCATCGTACTCATACGTAAAAAAGAACGGCAATGGCGCATGTGCGTGGACTACCGTCAACTCAACACTCACTCTATTCCTGACGCATACCCACTGCCCAGAATCAACTACATCTTGGAGCGCCTACAGAACGCACGCTTCATAACCACCCTCGATCTGAAGAACGGATACTGGCAAATACCCATGGCCAACGGAAGTCGAGAAGCCACCGCCTTCACGGTCCCCGGCAGAGGTCTCTATCAATGGAAAGTGATGCCCTTCGGATTACATTCTGCACCAGCAACATTCCAACGGGCTCTTGATACTGTGATCGGTGCCGACATGGAACCCTACGCATTCGCATATTTAGACGACATTGTCATCGTCGGACGAGACTTCGAGGACCACCTACACAACCTGGCAATAGTCCTCTCGCCTTCGAAAAGCAAACCTGCGGATAAACGCTGAAAAGTGCACATTTTTCCAAAGCCGGATCAAATATCTTGGTCACGTCATCAGCGAAGAAGGTATCCACACGGACCCCGACAAGATTGCTGCCGTTAAAGAACTCAAGCCACCCACGAACCTAAAGGAACTACGTCAGTGCATCGGAATGGCATCATGGTACCGAAGATTCGTTCCAAACTTTGCTACAGTCGTCCAACCAATGTCTCAGCTACTCAAGAAAGGACAAACATGGACATGGACTGCAGATCAACAAGCGGCCTTCGACCAACTAAAGGAACTACTCACGACCGCTCCTGTACTTGCTTTGCCCCGATTTCAACGTCAAGTTCTCACTACAAACCGATGCGAGTAACCTCGGCATAGGCGCCGTACTCACGCAAGAGATCGAAGGAAGCGTCAGCCGACGCTTGAAGCAGGCCGAAGGAAACTACTCCGCTACAGACAAGGAATGCCTCGCCGTCATTTGGGCAATCCGAAAACTACGCTGCTACCTAGAAGGATACCGATTCGACGTTATAACCGACCATCTCGCGCTGAAATGGCTGAATACTCTTGAAAGCCCCTACGGAAGAATAGCGAGATGGGCGCTCGAACTCCAACAGTATCAGTACGACGTCCACTACAGAGCAGGGGGAAAAAAAACGTGGTTGCCGATGCCTGTCCCGACAACCCTTGGAGACGCTAGCAAAGAGGACGCAACATCTTGCCCCTGGCTCACACGACGGATTCAGCAAACCAAAGAAGAACCCGATAAATACCCCGACTACGTCTTCGAGAATGGAGAACTCTACAGGCATCTGCGCCACGGAGCCGACGATCACGACTACGTGTCATGGAAACTTTGCGTCCCAAAAGACCGACGCCAAAGAGTCCTCAAGGAATACCATGATCAGCCCACGGCAGGCCACCTCGGCATTCGGAAAACCATCACACGGATAACACAACGATACTATTGGAACGGCCTATATCGCGATGTGCGGAAATACGTACGCAGCTGTTTGAGCTGCCAAAGTTTAAGGCACTGCAACGCAAGCCCGTGGGTAGGATGCTTACCCGCAGGGCAGAGGAACCTTTTCGCCACACTATTCGCCGACTTCGTAGGGCCACTTCCCCGATCAAAACGAGAGAACACCATGCTGCTGGTATTCTTCGACACCTTCTCAAAATGGACCGAACTAGTGCCCCTTAAAAAGGCTACCACCGCCACTCTAGAGCTAGCCTTTCGGGAATGCATTCTCAGTCACTTTGGCTTACCAAAACGATTCGTCTGTGACAATGGAACAGCCGCTCATTCCGCCTGTTTATGCAAACAGCCGGCGTTGATCTGCAACACACCGCACCGTATTGCCCCCAGAAAAACCCTACAGAACGGGCCAATCGGACAGTGAAGACAATGATTGCACAATTCGTGGAGGACCATCAAAACACATGGGACGAACTCATACCCGAGATATCACTAGCAATTAACTCCAGTGTCTCGGAAACCACTGGTTTCAGCCCCGCATTCCTGCTACACGGGAGAGAACCTCGCTTACCTGGAACACTGTACGACGAAGTCACACCAGGGACAGGAAGCCCCCCGGACACAGCCCACACTAAGGCAACTGGACTCAAAGAGGTGTTCGCGATAGTGCGGAACAACATCCAGCGGGCAAGTCAAGAGCAATCCCGTCACTACAATCTTCGCCGCCGGCAATGGAGCCCCACGGCGGCCTCACTAGTACTGCTCCGCCAACATCACCTATCTAATGCAGTCGACGGCTTCGCTGCAAAATTGGCCCCAAAATATGACGGACCATTCAAGGTCAAAGGCTTTACCTCAGCTAATATCGTAAAGTTACAACACCCCGGCAGTCGAAAACAAAAAGTTGCGAACATCAACGACCTAAAAGAATACCACGACAATTTGGACAGCGATTCCGCTGATGAAGCAAACGACACCAGAGGTACTACTGATCTACTGCCGAATGCAAACCATCTATAGCTGCAGAAATTCCGACGCCACCGAACCAACGACCACCGCCTTTCACCCACCCGGAAGAAAGAGGGGGGTGTAACGGACCATATACATGGCCCTATACAATACCTCTACACACACAGCCACTAGCAAGCTAAGACACACATACACTAGACCTAAGCAATTACCACACGGCACTTAACATAACCCTAATCAATTTCTGCGATGCTATTACAGTAGAAAGCGCGCCCCAAATCTCCGACACTTGTTCAGCTGCATAGTCAGCAAGGCCACTCACCCAACCTCAACACCAAAACCCATTCACCCAACCTCGACCCGAAAACTCCAATTGACCATTCTCGCACTGTAACCCACTGCCCAAGAACCCCACACCACAAGACAGAACTGCAGACTCAGCGGTCCCCCACACCAGGTGCCGGCTTTAAATAGCGCGGGCCGGTGATCAATGGGGCAGTCAAACCGAGGCAGTTAAACTAAGAGCGTCAACCCGGGGCAGTTGACACAAGACCGGCAATTAAATATCGTTACATATAAATAACATACCATTCGTAAATAAAAGAAAACCATCAAAACTCAGCTACCCAGGTGTCATCATTTCTTCGACGACCGCCAACACAAAGCAGGTATTACCGCACATCAAGAACTCCGGTGTCAGAATTTTTTTCCCATCGCCAAGTGCGATCGCCAAAGAATTACCCGCACGGTAACCCGACTCACGCCCGCTCCACTTTCGGTCTCACGGCCAAGCCCCTGCCCTAAAGTTCCGGCAACCTACAATATTTCTTGTAGATAAATCCTGGACAGACTGAGCCTACCTCAGCCTGAGATAGGTATCTCACAAAACTTACGCGGGGAGTTCTTCAGGGTTCTGTGTTAGGACCATTATTGTTTTCAATATATGTTAATGATCTACCTAGTGTGCTGATGACGTCCAAATTTATGTTAGTAATTCCGTTAACGAAATAAATGTTTGTGTCAGTACGAGTAATAAATCCAAAAAGTCAAAATGTTTGGTAATTGCTAAAAAAAGTATTTGCACAAGCAATCTGGAGAAACTATACATTGACAATGCACCCATTTCCTATGAAGACCACGCAGTTAACCTGGGTATAACATTTAGTAACACACTATCATGGAGCAAACATAGGCAACAGGACATACGTATGGACTGTCAACTGCCAACTATCAGTGTCCAAAACATTCTTACCAGAAGATATAAGACTCTGATTTCTAAAGTCATTATTCTCCCGACTCTTTTTTATGGTTTTGAAATATTTGGACATAGTTACGCCCGCGACAAGCGCACACTGGTATTAGCCTTTAATTCAATTGTCCGATATTAAGACGTTTTGACCAAGTATCGCACTTGACAAATAAAATACTTGACCTTAACTTGACCACTTGGATAGATTTTAGAACTCTAGTATACTTTCATAAAATTGTAAGGACTCAAGAACCAATTTACCTTCACAGCAAACTTAAACCTGCTACATTACAAAGAACTAACAACTATTTATGCCCTCGAGCTCATACGCTTTGCTCGAAGAGGCAGTTCTTTGTCATTACAATCCGCTTATGGAACAGTCTTCCCCATCACATTCAATCAATTGCGCTCCTAGCGCAACTCAATTTCAAAATAAAATCAAAGAGCATTTAGGAAACCATTAAAAATAAACAAACAAAAAACAAAAAAAAATTAAAAATAAACAAAAAAAATATAAATATATAGAAAGAAAAAAAAAATAAACAAAAACATTAAAAAAAAAAAAAAAAAAAAAAAATGTTAATATATAAGTATTTATTTTAAGTACATAATTTTTTTTCAAAATGTTCATGTATAATTATTAGCTTTAAGTAGATAACAGATCCAAAATGAACTCTATAAACTCACCGAGTGACTAACGCAATAAAAATAAGTTTATACTTGTAGCGATAGGATAAAGCATGAAATAAATTAAATTTCTTTCAGGGACCCCGACGACCTCCGCATCCGACAGTACGTCCACCAGACTTCCAGCTGGATCCTCCTCTTGTTGGCCAATGCGGGCTTGGTCCTCCTCAGCTTCAAAAGCGGTTTCCCTTGCGTCATGATTGTCATTAATAAATGTTTTATTTTTTTTTTAGGACTCTCAGGAATTTTTTGAAATTTTGGACTCCGCCTGCACGACCTCCAAATTTTCAGATGGAGCCTCCTCTTGTTGACCAGTGCAGACTTGGTCCTCCTTAGCAGCAATAGCGGTAATTTTTGGTAATTGGATCCTCCACCTGTCCACAAGTGCGGGCTCGTTCCTCATCAGCAGCAAATGCGGCATCCATCGCTTCGTGCAATTTTGATGGTGTGTGTCTGTTCCAGTCCCACCGCGGGAATCGATAGGTCCAGGGCTGGAACGATGCGCCACCTATCGGGCGGGTTCGGAGACTCCTTGGGGGTATCGGAAGACCTGGGGAAAGAAGGATAAAAGAATGATATATATAGGAACGAGGCAGGCCACGCATGCGCCAGAACCCAGAAAAAAAGAAAAAAAATCATAAGTGGGGTTAAGCCCGTATAAAAAAAAGTGAGTGGGAAAAAAAATTTTGTAGTGGGCCTATGGTAATCCACGTATTTCCCGTAGCCTGACCCGGATTATCGCCCAGTGCAGCCGGGTCAGCCAATTTACCGGAGGTCGTGTCCGAGGAGTTCCCAAGAGGAACCAACTCCCAGGAGGAATTCCCGTCTCCAACAACTCTTCCCACGCCGCGGTGCCCCAGGAGGCCATACCAGTTGCCACAATATCCGTGAGTGTGTTCCGTTGGGAGTGTGTTTGTGTGTGTGTGTGAGTGTCTGGAGGGAGCTGCAAGGCGCGCAAAGTGTCGTGCTGGCCAAGCCGGACCTAAGGCTGGGCCAACAAAAACGACGGGAGACCGCCCCATCGGCCAAAACAGTTTTTTGTGGTCCGAGTGGAAGCTGCCACCGACCACCTCGACGCCCGTACCGACGGCGTACACTGTCACACACACTGTCACACACACTAAATACCGGCACCAATAATTTAGTTAGAACGGGTGTTTACCAAATTATTTATTTATTTATTATTTATGTATTTATGTACACGTTGTTATTTATACTGTCCTTTGTGTTGTCTTAGTTTATGCGAATATTTTTGTCATAGTTTGTAAGAACCTAACGTCAACAACCTTTTTTAAAACAACAAACATTTACGGCAGCTATGAACATATGGGATTAACCCTAGAAGGAGTGCGGCAAGTTAGATTGTCGACGGCCTATCGTAATCTTTGCCCCTACGACCCCTGAACAAGAGCTCTTGGTAGGTTAGTCTCGGGAGGGCCCAACAACACCCCATTTAAACCAAACAAATATCAAGTTTTTTTTTTTGCTTTGCTCGTCGTTAAATAGTTGGTGTTTCTTTTGTTTTCCATTATTTATTTATTAAGTAAATTTATTTATTTATTTATTAATCAAATAATCCAATGAATGATAGAATATATTGAAATTTATAAAAAGAGAATGATGGAGTGAATTAATTTAGAGGGAGGACACGTGGCTACAGCCCTGGAGTAAACCAGCCGTAGCCGTTCCAGTAGAGGGTGGTCAAAATGTATGATCCGTTTGACCACAGGTAGGGTGGGCGCGCGAAGTGGGAACACCTAGGCTTCACCCATTTGACAGTCGTCTCAGTGTTGGTTCAGTATTTTTTTTTATGTTCTGCGTTTTTTTTGTTGTTTTGTAATTATGATGTCCCGAGAAGTCGTTCTCACCAGAACCCTTTGTTTACACTTGGCGGGGAGAGGGAATTACCCAGCCCTGGGGTCGAGAGCTAGCCGGCGCGGCCCCACAGAAACCAAACCAGGTGTAACAAATGGCGCCCAATAGTTTATTGTTCGAATGCATCTGGACTGACGTGATCCAGGGTCATTCTCACAAATGGCTCCTGGACGAGTATAGGGGATGCATTGGAGCAATAAAATAAAAATAAAAATATATTTTGTTGAGAAGACGACGTCTCGCGAAAGGCTCCTTGGCTCTCCCGGCAGAAGTCGCTACCGCAGGCTTAAGGGGAGCGAAAAGCTGGCTTTTAATGGCGCGGAGCGGTCGATGCTGGGGAGAAAAGGAAGCGAGTAGAGTAGAAAATGTAAAAGTTTGTATGTTGACTTGCGTGTTTCTGTTTCTGTATTTCGTCACCGTTCGATGTCGCTTGTGTACGTATGTCGCTGCCGTTCAACACATGAACTGGGAGTTTGCGACGGACACATTGCCTGGTGGTGTTGACATCGATACAACTGTGATAAAATGTGATATAGAAATAGGATAGAGTAAGTCATGTAGGTATTTGTTCAGTTTAGTTTCTCACCTGTTTGTCTTTTGTTAATAGTTGCTTTCGTGTCTTGGTCCAGTTGTCGGTCCGTCGAGATGTGGTGAGGAGTTGGTGGCCCGGGTGTCGTAAAGACAGTCCGCGATGCATCGACTGTCACCGCAGATCGGTCGGATGGATGGCGGGGACAAGGCACAAGGAAGGGACTCGAGAGCACCGTGAGGCTTCTCGCTTATCGGTCATCACGCAAGTGATGACTAGAGTAGGCGACAAGTCACACAAGAGGTGTTTTGTGAATGTAGTATCCGTAGGGCGGCTGTCAAATGGAGCGCAGAAACTGGAGCGGTTGTAGGTCCCGGCTAGTCACGTGTCCTCCTTTTTTTTATAAGACGTAGAAGATTTGTGTTTGTAGTTTTGTATGAGAGTATATGTTTTGAGTTTTGTATGTTAGGAGTCGAGCTATATGTTATTTATTCAAATATTGAAGTGGGAGATATAAATATTACCCTATTTGGCGGCACATTTATATATCGATTTATTTATTTATATATTTATTCATTTATTTATATATTGATATATTTATTTATTTATTTATATATATACTGATATATTTATTTATTTATATATATATATTTATGTGATATATTTATTTATTTATTTATATATTGCTATATTTATTTATTTATATATATACTGATATATTTATTTATTTATATATTGCTTTATTTATTTATATATTTATTTATTTATCGGAAGATTGTGTGTGTCCTGTGGGTTATTTTTTTTTTTTTTTCTCGCTGGGGATTTATTTGGGTATTTATTTAATTATTTATATATACATAGGTGTTAGGGATGCCACAAGAAGGGAGCAGTAGACCTTTCAATCGACGCGGTCTCGAGCTAACGAAAGACGTGACTCGTTAGGAGAGGGGTCTGGTGCGATGGACCGCAGTGATTTGGGAGCTGTGGGGGGTTTGCCGAGAACGCCAGTTCAGAACCGGGCAGAAGAGTGGCCAGCAACGCCTTCAATCGCGTCGGAATTAGCGACAGCAGCCAACGTAGCGATTGCTCAGGCGCAGGCTACGCATAGAGCAGCGCAGGCGGACTCTATAAGTAGAGTTTTACAGGAGGAGTTGCGCATGGGGTTCATGGGAATGATGCGCGAACTCAATGAAATACTCCAGCCGTTGAGACAGCAACTGCCACAGCCGACAGTACCGCAACGGGAAGCCCACCATAGCGAGCAAGGGCATCGAGGTGCTGTACCGAAAAGGAACCCGTCGAGTTCAACCGATGCAGCCATTCCGCCACCAAAACCATTGAGGTCACGGTTGAGCCACGATAGGGATGGTCCGGAGCCGTCTTCGGGAGTGGGGGCGACCGCATCAGGGGAGCAGCACCGACGGGGGTACAACCGGGCTCGGGAATGGATAAATCCAATAGCGACACATGCGGGTCCGGGTCGAAACAGAAATAGGAGATCCGGTGGGCGAGGAACTAGCAACCCACGCGAAGATCACCGTCCGCAGTCGCCGCAGTATCGACCGTGGCCACGCTGGGGCCGAGTCGAGAAGGGACGTCACCTTTGATGGCGACGCCAATAAAGTCACCGTAGAGGATTTCGTGTTCCGAGTGGAGTTCCTGCAGGCTCAAATGCGATGTCCTTGGGATGAGGTGATGAAGGGCGTACATCACTTGCTAACAGGAAACGCTCGGGAATGGTACTGGCAGTATGTACGGGATCATCGCGGGGGTGGCACGTTTCCGAGGCACGACTTCTGAGTTCGATAGGATGAGGGAACTGCGGGAGCGGATGCAGAGGCCAAAGGAAAGCGTGGAGGAGTTTTTCCATGCGATGAGGAAGCTCGCTTCGAGGGTAGAGACACCGCCATCTGAAACAGAAATGGTAAAAATAGTAAAAAAGGCTCTTACAGATGAGATAGCGAGCTTTGTGTATAGCTTACCGAGTCTACTCGCTAGACCAATTGCGTGACGAGTGCGTGGAAATAGAGGCGCACCTTAAGAGGAAGGCCCGATCTTCGTGGCGAGGCGCACCGAAAGCCACTAACTTTGGCCGAGGGGCAAATGTCAGCGAGGTCACGCACGAGTCATCGAGAAGTGAGGAGGAGGCAGAAATCTGTGAGGAGGCGCAAGTGACGCGTCGCCTTCCCGTGAAGCTGGTTTGCTGGAATTGCGGGAAACTCGACCATGGTTTTTCGGGACTGTATGGCATCGGAGAGGCGAATCTTCTGCTACCGCTGTGGACAGCCCGATGCGTACTGTCCGACATGTCCGAACTGTGCGGGAACGCGAAGAAGAGCGTGATCCAAGCAGGCGAATCACGCTCACAGATGGGGCCTGTGAATCGGAAGTAGGAGATAAAACAAAAAGAATTAGGTAAAACATATAATAATTTGCATGTTAGTTTAAGGAACCTACCGTATGAAGAGCGGCTAAGAATTATTTAGAAGCCCGGAACAGGATATTTTCCGACCTGAAAGTGGATGGGATGCGAGCACTGTCAGCGCGAGTAAAGAAGGCACGTTCCCGGTTTAGGCAGAGACGATCGGTGAGGAGACAGGTGATTGCATCAGTACAGCGGTGTCAAAAAGCTGACCCGAGAGTTTTGCAGAAATCTCTGTAATGGGCGAATCCTTTCGAGGTTTGTTGGACTCAGGCGCTACACACAGCATGCTAGGCAGGAATGGCCAGGAATTCTTGCAGAAGCTGGGTGTAGAGGCTCGCGGGTATTCATCCATAGTGAAGGTAGCAAATGGAGAAGACCGCGCAATCGTTGGCCGAGTAGAATTACCTGTGGGATATAAGGGAGAGGTTAAGAGATTAACATTTTTATGTCCGTTCTTGGAGCAGGAAATTTACTTGGGAGTAGACTTTTGGCGGGCTTTTGCATTGGCTCCTGAGGTGATGGGACACGGTCAAGCATCATCTTCTCCCAGATTGGTGGAAGAAGTGATGGCTGACCAAGTCGCCCACTATGTAGAAGGACCGGAGAAGGAGATAGTCCAGGAGGAATGGGAGTTGTCGGAGGAGCAACAAACCGCCTTGGATAAGGTGAAGGCAGAGTTCCTGACGTTTGAGGGAGTAGGCCTGGGCAAGACGTCGATAGAGACGCATAAAATCCAGCTTGTGGAGAATGCCGAACCGGTAAAGGACCGACATTATCCACTGTCGCCAGCGATGCAGGACGTGGTTTGTGTGGAGGTGGACAAGATGTTGGCTTTGGGAGTCATCGAGCACAGTGATAGCCCGTGGAGCAACCGCACAACGGTGGTGCGAAGGCCGGGCAAAAATCGGTTCTGTCTCGATGCCCGAAAGCTCAACAACCTGACCATCAAGGACGCCTACCCACTGCCTAGCATCGAGGGATTTTGTCGCGTCTCGATCAGACGATCTACATCTCCAGCGTCGATTTAAAATTCGCATTTTGGCAAATCGAGCTGGACGAGCAGAGCCGAGCCTACACTGCGTTCACGGTGCCAGGAAGACCACTATACCAGTTCCGGATGATGCCCTTCGGTCTCTGCAACGCTGCACAACGACTCTGTAGATTGGTGGACAAGGTTATTCCGGTAGAGATGCGTGCGAATGTGTATGCATACCTCGACGACCTGCTGATTATATCCGAGAATTTTGAACAGCACGTGAGGATCCTCCGACAGGTTGCAGAGCGACTACGGAAAGCAAATTTGACGATCGGGTTAGGCAAATCTCATTTCTGCTATAAACAGATTAAATACCTGGGTTTTATAGTGGGAGGAGGAACGCTGAAGATGGATCCAGATCGTGTCTCGGCTATTTTACGCATTCCGGAGCCACGATCTGTCCGAGAATTGCGTAGCTTCTTGGGTACGGCGGGTTGGTATCGGCGCTTTATGAAGAACTTCGCTGAGTTAGCCGTTCCACTGACAGATGCCCTGAAAAAGTCGGGAAAAGGGAAATTTAGATTGACGGAGGACGCAAAGCGAGCAATGGGAGAGCTGAAAGCTGCACTTTACCTCGGCACCTGTCCTGGTACACGCAGATTTCAAGCGGCCCTTTTACATCCAGTGCGATGCTTCTCACTATGGGGTAGGGGCTGTACTCTTCCAGCGTGATGACGAGCAGAACGAGAGGCCGATTGCGTTTTTCTCCGCCAAGCTGAACTGCCACCAGAAGAACTATTCGGTGACCGAGAAGGAGTGCCTGGCAGCTCATAGCGATCCTTAAGTTCCGTCCGTATGTGGAACTGATGCCTTTCACAGTCATTACTGACCATGCCAGTCTCAAATGGCTCATGACCATGAAGAATTTGGATGGTCGTTTAGCTCGTTGGTCCCTTCAACTGCAAGCCTTCGATTTCGGCATCGAACACCGGAAAGGAGTGGACAATGTAGTGGCAGATACATTGTCGCGCAGCATTGAAGAGTTGGAAGTGGATCCGAGCAGAGTGTTGGGGTTCGAAACGGTGGAGTTCGAATCTGAAGAATATCAGGAATTAAGAAAAGAAATCACCGATAATCAAGACCGCTTACCTGATCTACAGATTATTGACGGGATGGTGTTCAAACGCATGCGCTTCGAACGGCTCGATGACCAACTAGAGGGATCGATCTGGAAACTGTGGGTTCCGAGTTCGTTGACGACCACGCTGATAGAGCAGGCACATCTCGATGAGAAAACGGCGCACGGGGGAATCACGAAGACCCTGCATCTGTTGCGTAGGCAGTTCTACTGGCCGAACATGGCAGTAGAAGTCCGCGACTATATCCGACGTTGTATCGTCTGCAAGGAGTCGAAAGCGCAGAACTACCGTATGCAGGTTGGAATTGGACAAGAGGTGGTCACGGAGCGTCCATTCCAGAAGTTATACATCGACTTCCTAGGGAAATATCCGCGTTCCAAGAATGGTCAGGCGTGGATCTTCATTGTGGTGGACCACTTTTCAAAGTTTACGTTTTTAAAACGATGAAAGCGGCCACGGCGAAGGAAGTAGTGAAGTTCCTCGTCCATGAGGTTTTTTATAAGTTTGGGGTGCCGGAGACTATCCACTCGGACAATGGGGCCCAGTTTATCTCCAAAACATTTAGGAGATGACTGAGGCGTTTGGAGTGACCCACATGAGGACGCCGGTGTACTCTCCGCAGAGTAATGCGGCCGAACGGGTGAATCGCACAGTCCTCAGTGCGATTCGGGCGTATTTGGAGGACGACCACCGGGACTGGGATGTGCATCTCCCAGAAATAGAGGTGGCAATTAGGAACTCAGTTCACGAGGCGACAGGCGTGACCCCATTCTTTTGCTGTCTTCGGGCAGCAAATGTACTTTGCACGGGTCATGCTACAAGCTGGCGAAGCGGTTGCGGTCCATCGGCGAGCATGATATATCCGGGCTCGAGGGTCAGGACAAGAGACAGCTCATCCAGGAGAGGATTCGAGGTAGTCTACACCACGCCTACGAACGTAGCAGCGTGAGGTACAACCAGCGAGCCCGGGTATTCTACGCGAAGCCGGGGCAGGAGGTATTCCGGAGAAATTTTGTCCTCAGCGACTTCGGCAAAGGCGTTAATGCCAAGTTCGCGCGAAAGTTTGTG
This sequence comes from Drosophila bifasciata, assembly GCA_009664405.1. Lineage (NCBI taxonomy): Eukaryota > Metazoa > Arthropoda > Insecta > Diptera > Drosophilidae > Drosophila > Drosophila bifasciata. The sequence goes on along the minus strand of CM019042.1, from coordinate 37,440,883 downwards.
AGATGCCGGGTGGTGAAGCCAGTGGGCGAGAACGCATACGCGTTGGAGGACTTGGGCGGCCGGCCCATTGGAGTTTACCACGCCAAGGATTTGAGGCTGTAGGTTGATGTGGGTGTGGCCTACGTTGGGCGCTGAAGAAGGAGGCACGCCGACAAGGAGGGTTATGATGTACTCCGGTGGGCATGCCCACGCGTATGTGGTCCTCCCGGAGGACGTCGACATACTCGTGGTGGTGTTCCAGTCCCACCGCGGGAATCGATAGGTCCAGGGCTGGAACGATGCGCCACCTATCGGGCGGGTTCGGAGACTCCTTGGGGGTATCGGAAGACCTGGGGAAAGAAGGATAAAAGAATGATATATAGGAACGAGGCAGGCCACGCATGCGCCAGAACCCAGAAAAAGAAGAAAAAAAATCATAAGTGGGGTTAAGCCCGTATAAAAAAAAAGTGAGTGGGAAAAAATTTGTAGTGGGCCTATGGTAATCCACGTATTTCCCGTAGCCTGACCCGGATTATCGCCCAGTGCAGCCGGGTCAGCCAATTTACCGGAGGTCGTGTCCGAGGAGTTCCCAAGAGGAACCAACTCCCCAGGAGGAATTCCCGTCTCCAACAACTCTTCCCACGCCGCGGTGCCCCAGGAGGCCATACCAGTTGCCACAATATCCGTGAGTGTGTTCCGTTGGGAGTGTGTTTGTGTGTGTGTGTGAGTGTCTGGAGGGAGCTGCAAGGCGCGCAAAGTGTCGTGCTGGCCAAGCCGGACCTAAGGCTGGGCCAACAAAAACGACGGGAGACCGCCCCATCGGCCAAAACAGTTTTTTGTGGTCCGAGTGGAAGCTGCCACCGACCACCTCGACGCCCGTACCGACGGCGTACACTGTCACACACACTGTCACACACACTAAATACCGGCACCAATAATTTAGTTAGAACGGGTGTTTACCAAATTATTTATTTATTTATTATTTATGTATTTATGTACACGTTGTTATTTATACTGTCCTTTGTGTTGTCTTAGTTTATGCGAATATTTTTGTCATAGTTTGTAAGAACCTAACGTCAACAACCTTTTGTAAAACAACAAACATTTACGGCAGCTATGAACATATGGGATTAACCCTAGAAGGAGTGCGGCAAGTTAGATTGTCGACGGCCTATCGTAATCTTGCCCCTACGACCCCCTGAACAAGAGCTCTTGGTAGGTTAGTCTCAGGAGGGCCCAACAACACCCCATTTAAAACCAAACAAATATCAAGTTTTTTTTTTTTTTTTTTGCTCGTCGTTAAATAGTTGGTGTTTCTTTTTTGTTTTCCATTATTTATTTATTAAGTAAATTTATTTATTTATTTATTAATCAAATAATCCAATGAATGATAGAATATATTGAAATTTATAAAAAGAGAATGATGGAGTGAATTAATTTAGAGGGAGGACACGTGGCTACAGCCCTGGAGTAAACCAGCCGTAGCCGTTCCAGTAGAGGGTGGTCAAAATGTATGATCCGTTTGACCACAGGTAGGGTGGGCGCGCGAAGTGGGAACACCTAGGCTTCACCCATTTGACAGTCGTCTCCAGTGTTGGTTCAGTATTTTTTTTGTTCTGCGTTTTTTTTGTTGTTTTGTAATTATGATGTCCCGAGAAGTCGTTCTCACCAGAACCCTTGTTTACACTTGGCGGGGAGAGGGAATTACCCAGCCCTGGGGTCGAGAGCCAGCCGGCGCGGCCCCACAGAAACCAAGCCAGGTGTAACATGTCGTCGGCGCGATCACAATAGGACTGTTGGCCTCCATAGTTTGTCTTCAGCTTCTTTTATTTATTTCGCGTATAACAGTTTAACGCATGTACAAATATTCTTAACTAAGCTGTGATTTTACAAGCATTTACAATTATTTTTAACCTAGAATGTGATATAGCGAGTATTTTAAAAGTATTTTTTGTGATTTGACTGTGATATTACAAATATTTTAAAAGTATTTCTATGATATGGCTGTAATATAAATCTATTTAAAAGTAATTATCTGAATTAACTGTGATATTAAAGTAATTAAAAAATATTTTTCTGATTTGACTGTGATAACAAGTATTCTTAAGAGGAACTGTGATTATTTAAAAGTATTTAAAGGAACTGGTATTTTTTGTTGTTGGTATATACACAAGAAGAAGAGAGATCTTACCAAAAGCTACAAATGTTTGTTTATGTTTTGGAAAAATGCTTTTGGAAATTCAAATTGTGAGTATTGAAGTATTAATAAAGAGTTGATTTACTTATTTTTGCTGTCTCTGCTTTTAAGGGGGCGTGTCTTTCTGTGGGTCGCCTTCCACCATAGATGCCCTCAGACTGCAAGGAAGCGGCCGTGGTAGTTGTCCCGTGTTGTCGTCTGGTTGTTGCAGTTGCCATGGAGCCAGCAAAAACCGATGAGCAGCAGATTTGAAGCCGGCCACTGAAGCTGTTGTAGGGGCCCCTCTAATTCCGCTGGATAATGGGCCTGGACTGGTCCGTGTAGTAGGGGCTATGTGTGGCCACTGTACGCCCATAGCCAAGGGACTTGCCAGGATTTGGTTGGCTGTCGCGTGGACTGGCCGTCGTCTTTGCTCTGGCAGCTTCAAGATGCCATCAGAAACTGTGAAATATAAGGAAGTAGTGTTTTTTCCTCTCTGATCGGCATTATTAATTATTTTCTCATTTCTTTCAGGGACCCCGGCGACCTCCTCATCCGACAGTACGTCCACCAAACTTCCAGCTTCCAGTTCTATATTGCTCCCACATAACAAGCAACCCCCAGTTTTATATTGCTCACACATAACAGGCAACCCCTGCGGTGGTCTAGCGCCTAGGATCTCGTCCCCATCTACTCTCACGTCGTTTCAAGCACGCCGACACGCAAAGAAACAACACACACTCTTTAACTGTAGATCTATTGCATTGTATACGTTACACACATCACAAATATCATCCTTCTTCGAATAACTTCTGCGTGGTAGTGAAAGAAAAGGAAAGTTTATTTGTGTTTTAAAAAAATTTTCAAAGTTTAAGTAACGTTCAAAATGGCGGGAATTCAAATGCCGTTAAGGTACCTGGAAAATATACAATATACATTATTTATACGCCAAATTGTTTGCAATGAATGATGCTAAAGGACAAACATCTAAAAACAGTACCATGCTATACAAAAAAATATTTAAAAAAATTTTCAAAGTTTAAGTAACGTTCAAAATGGCGGGAATTCAAATGCCGTTAAGGTACCTGGAAATTAGGCATAGCTCTGTTATTCTTTGGACAATATTGTAATGATACCTTTATTTCAGACTGAGGTAAGCTCAGTCTGTCCAGGGTTCTCTACAAGAATTTTTGTAGATTGCTGGGACTTCAAAACAAAGGCTTGGCCGTGAGACCGAAAGTGGAGCAGGCGTAGGATCTAATTACCGTGTAGGTAATTCGCACTTGGCGATGAACAAGAACGTCAACACCGTTCGGTGTCGTGCTCGGTGAGGAAAGTGCTGACACCAGAGTTTTGGTGTTTGGTAATATTTGGTTGGGTTTACCTTATTTCCGTTGAGGGTTCGACGAAGAATTGATGACACGTTGTTGGGTTTTGTTTTGATTTCACTTTCTTTAATGTATTTATTTTGTCGTATAAATGTCTTGTGTATGGGGAATCGCGGCGGATCGATTGTTGTTACTGGCGAATTGGTGAACTGCCGACACGGTTTAAAATAGGCGATGTACTGCCGTTACTGTGTAGAATAGGCGATGGACTGCCGTGTCTTATGATAGGCGATGGACTGCCGTTACTGTGTAGAATAGGCGATGGACTGCCGTGTTTTAGGATAGGCGATGGACTGCCGTTACTGTTTACGATAGGCGATGGACTGCCCTGATTGATCGAGGGCTCGGGCTATTTAAGCCCGATCTCGAGTGCTGAGTCCGCAAGTCTGGGTGCTGGGTTGGTGTCGGGTTCTCCAGCGCGTGCCACCGACCCGGTCATTGCCTCGGATGCACCGAGAAATGAGCTGAGTCTAGATTTGGCACTTTGGTCATTGACTCGGTTGCACCGAGAAATGACCTGAGTGGAGTTGTGTAACTCGGGGGGAAACTGGAGTTGGGTAACTCTTGTGGAAATTATGGCGCGTGTGTCGATTCGGCAGAAATCGATCGGCGCGTGGGTCTTGGAAATTGTATGGTGTTTGTGTTGTTACAAAATGTGGTATGGTGTTTTGTGTTCTGTATTGGGTCTTATAAAGTATTACATATGGTATAATATGGTGAGTGTAAATGTAACGGTTCGTTACAATATACATTATTTATACGCCAAATTGTTTGCAATGAATGATGCTAAAAGACAAATATCTAAAAAAATACCATGCTATACGGGGGGGAGAGACCTCCCCCCCCCAGCTCACTTGGTCCAGTTAGTGGACCATTGTGATGCCGCATGGGCGCGAGCCCCTTCTCCTGGCCACAACCGTGGTGAGCAACTTAGTGCCGAGCTAAGGGCAGTCCCATCCGGTGGCTTGGATGTATTTGGACAGAGTCCCCGGTTTGGTTTCGGAAAGGTCCGAAATATCTGTAAGGAAAGGGGCCCCGAGGAACCGTAGTCTTCGGTTTCCCAGGGCCGGGCAGAGACAGAAGAAGTGGTGAACCGACTCCTCCTCCTCCTCGTCCCTACAACTTCTGCAGAAGTCGTTGTGAGGGATCAACAGTCGTGCAGCATGTGTGCCGATCTGCCAGTGCCCTGTGATGGCTCGGGTGACGGCGGAGCAATGTGCTCTGCTGAGTCTATAAAGCTCTTCCGAGCGCTTTTCCGAACGATTTGGCCAAATCGCTCTTGCCACGCCCCCTCCCACGCGGCCGTCTAATTTTGAGCCATCAGCGTAGAAGTGGATCGCGTTCGCAGGTCTAGGTTCGCCCCTCTCCCCCAGTCCTCCCCGTGTGGGATGGATACCTGGAAAGGCGTCGAGAGGTAGTCACTTGGGATGCAGTAGTCTGTCCTCTGGAAGTTGGGGAGTTTTTATTAGTATTCCCGAATGGCCAACCGTGGTGGTTTTCCACAGGTTGGATTCCCTCATTCTAAGGGCGGAGAGTGTTGCAACCTTTTTTCCCCCATAAGTTCTACGGGTAGAAGGTACAACATGGTATCGAGGGCTTCACTTTGGGTAGTGCGAAGTCCGCCCGTTATGCATAGCTCTGCCATGCGTTGGACTCTTGTGAGTTTGTCAAGATAAGTTTTTCTTGTCAGGGCTGGCCACCGTCGACCACTACCCCGTAGATCAGGATTAGTCGTATGATGGCGGTGTATAGCCATCGGACTATGCACGGGGTCATGCCCCACTTTAGACCGATGGTTTTTCTGCAGGTGTAGAGGGCTACTGTGGCCTTCTTCACCCTGTCCTCTATGCTCAGCTTCCAGTTGAGCTTCCTATCGAGGATAAGGCCAAGGTATTTGGCCTGGTTGCTGAAAACTAGCGGCTCTCCGCATAGTTTCGGTGGGGGTAAGTGTCGGAATCTTGTATTTCCTGGTGAATAGTACAAGTTTCGTCTTAGATGGGTTAGCACTTAGCCCACATTTGGCCGCCCATTCTGACAGTTTTGTGAGAGTGCTTGTCATGCACTCGCATAGGGTCTGTGGAAACTTCCCAGAGAATGATATAGCGACGTCATCCGCAAACGCCACCACGCGGCATCCGCCACCCTTTATCTCCCCGCAGCAGTACATTCACTGCTACGTTCCATAGGAGGGGCGAGAGAGGACTCCGCCCTGCGGGGTGCCTCTGTTGACAAACCTTGTAGATGTTGATGTCCCCAGTGATGCCTCAACGGTCCTGCATTGCAGCATCTGATCGATGAGACTCACCGTCCGGGAGTCAACCCCCAGGTCAGTCAGTGCTCGTGATGGCGGACGGGATGATGTTATTGAAAGCCCCTTCAATGTCAAGGAAGGCTACCAGGGTATACCCCTTTGCAGCTGAGGGACGATTCGATGATCGATGTGATCGCGTGTAGGGCCGTTTCGGTGGATCTTCCCCTCCGATAGGCATGTTGAGAATCAGAGATTTGATTCGGCGATATGGTCGCCCTGAGATGCAGACTTAAAGGCCGTTCCATCGCCTTTAGGAGGAAGGACGACAGGCTTATTGGTCTGAAATCTTTAGGGACAGTGTGCGAGGGCTTGCCTGCCTTGGGTATGAAGACAACTTTGGCTCGAAGCCATGTCTTCGGGATTTGTCCGTGGGAGAAAATCCCCTCGTAAATCCGTTTGAGCCAATTTATGGCTCTTTGTCCGGCTTGGATAAGCTGGGCAGGGATGATGCCGTCTGGTCCCGCGGATTTGTAGGGCTTGAAGCTTTTTATTGCCCAGGATATATTCTCCTGACCTAGCAGGTTCCGAATTAAGCCTGGGACATTAGAGGGATGCGCCCGTAGGTTGGTCTGTTCACAGCGCATCCTGGGAAATGTGTACTAAGAAGGAGGCTTAGCGACTCGGAACTGGATGTCGTCCAGGATTGGTCGGCCTTTCCTCAAATACCCAAGTTGGGGTTGACTTCGAGAGTACTTTGCCTCGGAGGTACTCTCGATTTCGGTGCAGAACTGGCGCCACGACGCGCGTTTGGCTTTCCTGAGTTCTTTATTATAGGTTGACAGACTTGCCTTGTATTCGGTCCAGTTCTGTTCAACGTTAAGAGCTTTCGCTTTGTTAAAAAGTCTCCGTGAGGATCGCCGGAGCTCTGCTAGCGTCGGAGTCCACCATGCCGGTTTCTTCCGACCTCTGGTTTTTCCGGGTGGGCAGGCTTTGTCAAGCGCTGCGTTGCAGGCGTCGGTAAAAAGCTTTACCAGACGAAAGTCGTGGTCTCCCCTGAGATATCCTCCCTAGGTGGTGTCTCAGGGAGAGTTTGGTAAGAAGGTCCACATAGCGAGTCCAGTTAGTCCTCCGGAGGTTACGGAACTGGGCTGGTCTCGGTATGGTGAACGTAAAGACAGTTTCTACGTACCTGTGGTCCGAGAAGGAGTGTTCTTCAAGGACCCTCCAGGATACTATGTTATCCTGCAGCGTATGAGAGGCAAGCGTAAGGTCCAGGACCTCCTTGCGATTCTTAATAATGAAGGTGGGATCATCCCCACGGTTTAAGATGACCATCTGTGTGGTCAGTAAGTAATTAAAAGGAACTCACCCCGTTCGTTTGTGTCGGTGCTTCCCCACTGACTGTGGTGAGCGTTGGCGTCGCATCCCACTAAAAAGGCCGATGTCCTTGGCCTCGCAGTCTGCGACGAGCGCCCTCAAGGGCGCATGTGGAGGCGGGTCTGGCTGGTCGTGACCCATGTACGCCGAGCAGATGCGGAGTGAGCGCCTCCTGGCCTTCGAGGCTCACCGCCGTGTGGTCTTTTATTGCTGAAATTTGGGAGCAAAAATAACTGCAGTTCTCTTTTTGCAAGAATGCAGGTGCGTATTTTACCTGGGGAGTCAGCTAAGTAAAGCTTATAGTCAGAGTCCTCAAACCGGAGACCCTGTTTCCAAGGATCCAGGGTTCCTGAATGAGGACTGCGTCGGCCCCACCCCTTGGCTAGGTGGAGCAATAAAGGCAGCGCATGCTGCCTTACAATGGTGGAGGTTTATCTACAGGAGTGTCAGGGACATTCCTGAGACTCGCCTCCACCACTGTCGTGTCGACGTCGCTCTCCGGGGAGTCGTCGTCCTCCCCGACGTCGATGCGTGCGAGACCTCTGGCCGGAATCGCTGCGTCGGACTCGTAGCGATCTAGGATATCGTCTGATATCATAGACGCCACGTCCGACGCCTCGGGTTGGCTCCCGCTTCCGGGACTTCAAGCTCGAGTTCTGGCTGGACCTCGGCTTGCTTTCCCTTCGAGTCGTTTTTGTAGGGACTATGGTCACCTTACAAACCGTAGTCCACCACTCCAGACGACTCTCCAAGGAGCGCTGGCGACTCCTCGTTCAGGACGAGGATAATCTGTTGCCTCTGTCCTGCGACCTCCTCGACCTTGGCCACCTTCCAATCGGCTGTAGGAAGGTGGGGGTTTATTAAACCTGCAGAACCTTGAGAATCTTCTCAGGTTCTGCAGGTTTGACCGACACCCACGCTCGGGCCCTCGGTCTACTTGGGACGTCTTCCCAGCGTACGGCCTCCAGTTTGGCTCCCGGATAAACTTCCTCGAGCGCCGCCACCGCCTTCATGTAGGGCCGCCGAGCGTGCATCTTGGCAGGCGATGGCTTTTACCATGCCCTGATGCCACCCGGCGTCCTCACATTTGGGCGGGGGTCTACCGTTCTCGGCAAGCTCCTCCAGGAAGCGGTCCTGGAGCTCTTCCTCCACCAGGTGCCACTTGTCACGGGGGACATTGCCATCCTTGGCGCCATAATCCAGGACGCCAACTAGGGTTTTGCCCCTCGCCACCTCGCAAAAGACCTGTTGGTCAGGTGCGTCTTCACCCGCTTGGCTTGCTGGGCTTGGCCTGGCTGTGTGGCGTTGTCTTCCGCCGAGCGTTGCCGCTTGTTCGGGGGCTTGGCTGCTCCCTTTCCGGTTTTGGCTGGCTGGAAGTCTGGGATGATCGAGCTAGCCCAAAGCCTCTGCTCCATCCCTTCGCCGATGCCACATACTCCGGATCTTCATTGGCCAGTATAAAGGCAGCACGCCTCCTGTCCTGGTAGGACGGCTTGCCTCCTTGGCCCGCAGACCCGCCGCCTGCTGAGGTTGACGGGGTCTCCCCGGTCGCGAGGCGCTTACCAGCCGCGATAACGCTCTGCTTGGCAGCCACCTCGATGACCGGTTTGACCCCGGTGCCCCCCGACGTGGATGAGCCCGATTGGCTTATCAGAGCCCTCTTCGCAGCGGATTCTGCTGGAAGACGGTGGACCGACTTAGTCTCCTTCCCGTCTTCTTTGGACCTGGTTTCCCAGGCGTTAATGTAGAGGGATGGTCTTGTCCCTCCGGTACTTTAGGAGGAGTACCGAACTCCTTTGCGGTTTGTTTTGTGATATATGGTAATTTAGGCATTGTTGATCCCACGAGTAGGCGGGAAGGGGGTAAGTCACCTGAGGCATAGCCCGCGTGCCCCGGGAAGCCTGATTTAAACTGGAGGTCGGCGGGTATCCAGAGTTCGCAAACTAACGACCGAGCACCCCTTCGGCCACGCATCCATCAGCGCATGCTATTCCACCTAGGATTGGGGTAATTTACACTGAGAGTTTTCTTCTCCCCGCCCGACTACCATTAGCCAACATCCTTGGCAGAGACCTGACCGTACCAAGGACCTGTTACCAGCCGCCCCACGAGGAGAGTATAGTCGCACTTCCACTGGTGTGTACAGTTACGGCAGGTGACGGACCGCCCGCGATCCCACTGCGTCATAGAACCGGAGCGTGGTAGCATCGGGTTGGGGCAAAGCCCCAGCCCCAGGTAACCCTGCCCCCGTCCAGAGCCCAGTTATCGTGGGTCAGACCGTCATCCGTGATTCCCCCTGTATCACCCAAGTGGCTGACGGCCTTTCAAAGTTTAAGTAACGTTCAAAATGGCGGGAAAATAGGCATAGCTCTGTTATTCTTTTTGACAATATACATTATTTATACGCCAAATTGTTTGCAATGAATGATGCTAAAGGACAAACATCTAAAAAAACAATACCATGCTATTTGAAAAAATATTTTAAACATTTTTCAAAGTTGATGTAACGTTCAAAATGGTGGGAAATGCCAGCTGATGCAATGCATTTATTTGCCGCTAAGGTACCTGGAAAATATGCATAGCTCTGTTATTTTTTGGACAATATTAATTATTTATATGCCGTTTTGATAGCAGTGAATGATGCTAATGGACAAACATCTAAAAACAGTACCATGCTATGCGAAAAAACATTTAAAAAAATTTTCAAAGTTTAAGTAACGTTCAAAATGGCGGGAATTCAAATGCCGTTAAGGTACCTGGAAAATAGGCATAGCTCTGTTATTCTTTGGACAATATACATTATTTATACGCCAAATTGTTTGCAATGAATGCCACATTGCTGTGGCAGGCCGCATATTGCCTATATTGCTCACACATAACAGGCAACCCCCAGTTGTTGTATAGCGAAAGTTTGCTCTTACAGTTCCCTCCAGTTCTGGCCACGCATATTTAAGGTTGGATGGTACTCTGGTACTCATTGAGCTTTGAGGTGGCTCAGAGGGGGCCTAGCTGAGGCCACCGGACAGGTCGCAGGTTGCGGATAGCGAACGGCCTACTGGGTAGGTTAGCTGTGAATAAGCGGGCATCCCAAAGAAATTCAACTCAGTTGAGTCTGAGGGAGAGTACCGAAAATAAGCAGTCCCGACAGCCAGCGGGTGTTCGCGACGCAGCAACACTGACGATGCGCTTGTGGTGCCGCCTCCTTTAAGTAGCTCACACACTTCCCTTCCCTACACACTACCTACCCATATCCCAACCCCCACACTCACCTCACACCGGGCCGGACTAAGTGTGTCATACGGACCGTGCCGAGAGTCAGCCTGGCTGGGGCCCGGTATATAAAAAACTGGCCCAGTCGATAACGGTGTGCTCAGGGACTTGGCTGCCCCCCCCTGTTCTAAGTATGCCTTATCCGGGCAACGCGAATCTCTGCCCGGACGGACCTTTCCCCTTCTTTGCATCTCGTGGGATCAGAATGGAAGATGACAAACAAAACACAAACAAAATTGAGCTTGGCACTCCCCAAATGCCAACCGGGAGAAATCCCTCACAGGGAAAGGCAGCGGCCCAAAGGCCTGGCCCAACCCACCACACACCAGGCAAATCCTGCTTAGCGACAAGCGCTGGGGCGAACCCTAAGGGGTCCCATCCCAGTTCTGGGGTGGGTGGCGAATTGGCCCCTCAAACCAACACCTTGGCAGAACGGCACGTATCCCTGCGGCTGCTCTGCCTGCTGGTAAGGTGGCAGGGGTCGAGTCCCCATCGACCAGTGCTCTAGCACAAAAATTCACATATGCCGAAAGACGGAGTGCTGGAAACATCCTCCGTAGGCAGAGCGCCACGACGACGTCCAGCCCATCGGACCAGTGGCGAAAAAATGTTGAGTGGGCTTCTAGGATGCTCCCCAACTTCGGCAAGGAGGCGCCGAAGAAGGAGGCCACACAACCTAAGAGGCAGCGCTCGCAGGAGACACCGGGGCCCCGCACCGAAACGCTCCAGAGTGCTGCCGAATGTCTCATCTTCGCGCAGATTGCCAAGGAGAGGACGCTTATCGGCGTCCTTGACAAAGGCAGTGCGGATGAGAGGATCCCCAGGAACCAGTGGAAGTGGGTGGAAGCGACACTGGCCGACCGCTGCTTCGAGCTGCTGGATTCCGAGCCCGGCCCCCCACCAATCTGCAAAGACATGGGATGGTATCAGGGCACCATTAAAATCATCGCCTGCGAAGACGCGCGATCCGTCCAGCTCTATAAAGCAGCGGTAGCACAAGTCGGAGAGGTCTACCCAGGGGCGAAGCTGGTCGCTGTAGACTGAAGCGAGGTGCCCAGTAGACCCAGGGCAAGAGTGTGGGTGCCTGCCTCCTTCAAGGAGCCAGACCGCATCCTCAAGATGTTGCAGCGATGCAACCCCCTCCTTCCGTCCTCGGACTGGAAGGTAGTGAAGGCCAGAAAGGACGACAGGCCC
>CM019042.1:37399438-37428948 GCA_009664405.1 Drosophila bifasciata | reverse complement strand
AAGGATATATAAGGATGCAGCGACTTCAACGTCGCACAGCGTACGTTTTTGCCCACAAACTGCAGCGCCGCGTGGCTGCGGATGCCACTTGACGACGACGAGGACGACGACGACGACGATGGCAAAGGCGATCCAGCCCGCACGTTACAGAAAACAAAAAAGTTATGAGAGGTCTATGTGTGTGTGTGTGTGTGTGCGCCGGTGTGTGTGAGTCTGCATTCGGTGGCACCACCCATGGCGTTTTTGATTATGCGCGCCATTAGCGGTGTAAAGTTGCGGCAATGAGTTTTGTGGCACTGGCTGTGGCTGTGGCTGCGGCTGTGGCTGCCACAATGTCCCTAAGCATAACTTCACATAGATGCTGGCAGTAACTGTCGTCGCAAATGTCGCCAGCTCCGTCGTCGTCGTCGACGACGTTGCCACTGCCGCTTTGCATGTAAGTGTCTTTTATGCAAAATGCACCCACCCACATACACACACACACACACACCAAAAGGGTGGCAGAGAGAGATGGGGAGAATCACCTACTGGTGCATATGGCACCCCACTCCCATAGCAGTGGTGCTTGTGCGCGTTTTGCATCATTAAATGCGCTGATTGAGTGTCTAAGTGTTCACTGAATGTGCATTTTAAGTGCAGCCTCTACCCCAAAAAGAGTGCGCCGCTACCACGTTCGCGTTATACGTATACGTATACGTCTACGGGTATGGGTATAAGTATGTCTATGCCTTTGTCTGGTATGGACAGGGCTTACCGCATTGCGAGATGGCAAGAACTGGAGCATCATGCCATAGAGATAACCAAAAACGAGTCCAATTCCAATGCCAATGGGTCCCCGCAGCACTTGCTGGGTGTGAGCGAGGCTGTAAGCAAAAGCAAAAAAGCAAAAGTTATTTATTTCACATCCGTACCAACACACACAGAGATAGAGAGAGCTGTGTGGCACGCACTTAAGGAGAAGATGACGCTGATGATTATGACGCCGAACATGAAGATGGACACCACATCGTTGCAGGTGGTCATCGCGTAGATGAGGGTGTGTATGCCACTGTTCAGTCGAGGCGATCCTCCTTCAGCTTGAGCATGACGGTGACCACCACATTCGGGGAGATGGCGGTGATGACCAAACTGTGGGGATTACGCAATGCACATTGATAGCCAATCAATCAAACCCCCAAAAACACACTCACCCCAAGGTAATTCCCCGTGAGCCAGGGCATCGAGAGGGTGAGGTAAGCCAGTCCGGCGATGGCCGCCACCTCGGCAATTGTGGGCAGCAGCGTCAGGCGGAGAATCATAAGCCACAGGCGCCTAAACGCATCGCCGTCGAGTCCGAGGCCAGCCAGGAGCATGATATTGATCAGGCCATTTCCCCTGTTGGAAGTTTAGACACTTTTCGATTGGGTACTGCTCTTAGCTCGCACACACCTCGCCGCACTCTTTACCTCAGAAACAACTCGAATCCCCTGATAGCCGGCGAAATTGGCCAGCCCCAAATTGGCATAGAGCACGCCAGTTAAGAGCATGCCCAGCATGTCGGGCAGGTGCACGAATGTCACCAGAATTCCGGATATCTGGGCGCCCACAAATAGGAATGCTATCCGCATAATGACTGTCTGTGGCTCCGAAAATTCCCTCAGCAGAATCCAGGCCATGGCCCACAGACCCAGAAAGATGACCAGCAGGGCGACATGCTCCGAAACCAGAGACCAATGCTGCACGAAGTGACGCCACCCGCAAGGAACGCATCAAAAGCGGTTAATTCAATTTCAAGTTAATTTAATCCAAGTAACAAAGGAAACCATGGCCCTGCCCAGCTTGGCTTCACACGTTCTACGCAGACAGCGGTTCTCTAGCAATGATGAGCGGATTAGCGCGGCACGGCATCTATTGGCTTCTGTAGAGCCGAACATTTAGAAGATGTACAGCAACGTTGGGTACAGGGGATAGCAGCTATTGTTCGAAACCTAAACCTAATCTATAGCTAATAATCTGCAGCCGCCTACCTGCTTGCTTTTTGTTAATTGTATCATATTGTACTCATGTACATATGTATGTACGTTCAATAAAAACTCTTTCAACTGCTTGCATGCCGAACAAAGCAGTCTCGCTCTCTCTCTCTCTAAGCTCGCTCTTGTTATCTATCTGCCAGCCTACCGAAGCTGCGCTCAGCGAGCGGGATTGGCAATGCGTATGTTCGCGTAAGGAGCAAGCGAGACTTACATATGGACTTTGAGCTGGGAATTTCAAGAATTAAAGAATATTTACCGTAATCTTGTTTGTGCAGCGGGTTTTTATTTAGTTGGAATTGGGGTGGAATAGAACAGAGGCTTTAGCCCTTACTGAATGAAAACTAAAGAGCAGGCCACGGTGTACCATTGAACTTGAACTGATTATTATGGCTACTGTGGCTGCATGTCTGCAAGATGTTAAGCAGAAGAGCACTTGCTATATATTTTCAAAATACCTAGGTAAAAAGTTCCCCAAAGGGTTAAACCTTCGCCGTTTGAACGCTCAGAATACACTGAAGAACGGAAAGGAAAGTTAACCATTCGACTGTTTCGTGTGTCTCTGTTTCTCAGTTAAATTATGTAAATATAATTGCTGCTAATTACCCCGCTCCTTGGGCACTATAAAACCTCCCCGGACTTCAGCGACGGCCAACAAACGCTAGCCAAAATGGACAGCCGCAAGGATCGCATTGCGTCCATGCACCTGATTCTCCAGGTCATGTAAACTCTTTTGGCCTCTGGCCCCGGTCCTTTTCAGAGGGTGAACAGTGGACAGTGTGGGGTTTCGTGAAGCGAAACTATCGCTTTCTGCTGCATCTGCCCATAACCTTCACCTTTATCGGACTCATGTGGCTGGAGGCGTTCGTCTCGAGCAATCTCGAGCAGGCGGGCCAAGTGCTGTACATGTCCATCGCGGAGATGGCGCTGGTCATCAAGATACTCAGCATTTGGCATCATCGCTCGGCTGCCTGGCGGCTGATGCACGAGTTCCAGCAGGCGCCAGAATTTCAGCTGCGATCCCAGGCCGAGCTGGAGTTCTGGCAACGGGAGCAGCGCTACTTCAAGTGGTTCTTCTACATCTACATACTGATCAGCCTGGGCGTCGTCTACAGCGGCTGTACTGGAGTGCTCTTTGTAAGGTACCAAGAGGAATGTAAAACTGCGGAGTGACTCTAAAACTGTGCTCGGGGCAGAGATGAATAGTGGCTCCCTCTGTGACTGACTGGGGATTAGTGGCATAGGGAGAAAGGAAAAGAAAAGCACTGACATTTGGATGTCATTTGGCGGTAGCGATAGGGCTCTCGGTAACTTGGTGGCGGCTTGAACTTCCTTTTGGAATCTGCAACGCATAGTGATAGGATCGTTTGCTCCAGAGAAAAAAAAAAAAATCGTCAGTTTAAAGTGTTATAGAAAAAAACAAAATTCGGTGGAAGAAAACAAAAATTTCCAGAAGAAAGTATTAAGGCATTCTGGCCTAATCCAAACTCCACGGGTAAGCCAGTTCGACATATCTGGGATATATCTTTTTTGGTTAGGGTAGAAGTAAAAAAAACATGACTTCACCGTTCTTCAGATTTGGCACCCAGAGACCCACATAGCAGAGCGCACAGCGGGAACAGCTGGTAAAGTGCGCTGGAAGAAAGACGGGAAAAAAGGGAAACGAAGACGGAGGCCCAAACTTTAGTTAGTTCTCTCGCGCGCAGCCAGACCGTCGTCGCCGGATCGCCGTCACCGGATCATCACCACGAAATCGTAATTTTTGTGGTGAAAGAATCCACGGAAGCCGGGAAGCGTAGCGGCAACGGGAGGCCAGGAGGGCAGCCCGTTCCGTCATTTTCTTAGTGCAGAAATGTGTACAGAAATGTGAAAGTGTACAAGTGCCACAAGTGGGAAAAGGTGCAACCTAACCCCATACCCATACCTCGTCCCCAAAAGGTGTTATGAAAGGGTAAAAGATGTTACTAGTTGAGTATTCTGTAGAGTGAGGAGTGCCGAAAAGGTTATTTTTATTGCCAGAAAAGTGAAAAGATCCCAGTGAATTTTTAGAAAAGTTGAGAGAGGCCGTTATCGGGAAGAAAAAGAACCGCAAAAGCGCAACTTAACGGCGCTTAGGTAGCTAGAAGAGCGAGCTGAAGTACTAGTATAAGTAGTATAAGAGTAGTAGAACATAAGAATAGAGAAAAGAAGTAGTCATGTAACAAAATATTAGTATTAAGCTATGTATGTCGAGAAAAGAAAATAAGTTTGAAAAGAAAAAATATTAAAGCAACTAAAGAGAGGCAAACAAAAAAAAAAAAAGTAAACTAGAATCAAATCGAAACTTACCCCTTTCATGCACCCACAATTATATTGCCCCGATAATAAAAAATGTCTGATAAAATCTAATGCCCTCCCCTGAAATTTAAAAAAAATAGCCAAAAAGATTTACAGAGACCGGAGGAAAGCGCTTTCGTCGGTGGATTCTGTAACGGGTGAGTGAAAAAAAAAATTGATGGTAATTGGTGCATGAGAGTTGTACGCAGAAGATAAAATTTTGAGGATTTGCGTCACACCCTCTTTATACTTGTGCAAAATATTTTTTTTGTGTCTTAATTTTGATTAGCAAATAAGTTAAGCGTAATTTTTGCTTGAAAAAAAATGTGGAAGGTTATTTTATGTCCATTTTAGCTTTAATAAATAATATTATAATGTCTGGTTAAATTTTATATTTTTTGATCTCCCCTTCTAAGCCCCTGTAGCTCGCGCCTGAATACAAAGGGGTCATGGCGGGTATATTGCAATTTTATTGGTATGCCATGACCAAGGTAGGGTGGGCAAATTAACCTCAATCCATCAGAGGATAGTCCGTCCGTCAATTGACAAGTGTCTGTGTCTTGTGGTCGTGTGTGTTTCTCTATCCGGTACATGTGTATATATGGCTTGTCTTGCACGTTTAAAATTTAAATAAAGAAAAATAAAGGCCTCAGTCTATGGCAACAAAAAAACCACCCCATTGCCGACGAGCCAGCAGCCGGAAAAATATACGTGCGGCCATAGCTGAGTTATCATCTCGCCTTACACTGTGATCCATTACAGTAATAATTAATAAGTTCTTTATTTTTGGCGCCCAACGTGGGGCCACCTTGTTGTTTAAATCAGATCAAATCAGATTATTCAATTCTAGGTGACTCACACATTGCATTGACCACAAGTGTCCGTTTTTTTTTTTCTTTTATAACCATTTCCTTTCCAGTCAAAAGGAGTTGTCTGAAAAGTCAAGCTGTTTAGCATATGGCTGTGATGACAATTAAATTTTAGGATTCAAGTTTTCCGCGTGCACTGGACCCTTATCAGAACTAGGAATACAGGCAGTATATCCCCCCAGGGGAGATCGCCTGACCAGTGAGATGTGGGTTCGAGTGGGATGACGTTCCGTTACAAGTGAAGAGATAACTGGGATTGAATGCATAGGAACTCAGAATGAATCAGCTGCAAGCAGCGGTCTTCTGACCACGTTCAATCAGTTTTGTGTCTTCATTTATTTCTAATTGTATTTGTTCGTAGTGTTTCTGTCTAGCGCTCTTTCAGTCGATTGGAAATCAAGTTGATTCAACTTTATGGTGGAACACCTGACCACGGCTGATAGCGTGAAAAGAAAACATGCAGTATCCCTATTTGTTGTGATCGAGCAAATAAGTTGATTGGAAAACAGGAAGTGCTATTCGTTATTTGAATGCCTCCTGTCCACAATTTAGTGCTTGGTCAGTCATTTTCTTTTAATCCTTTTCTATTAGGCTTTGTCAAGAACGGACAGTAGTATGCAGGTTCTGCAGGGAGCTAGTGTGAAGCGGGAGATCAAAAATTTTATGTTTTATTTATTTCAAAAAGAATTTATTTCTTATAATTATTTATTTATTTATTTATTTATAATTATTTCCTATTTTTTGCATGTAAGTTAAATTATACATAAGTTTTTTTTGGTGAGAAGAGGTACCCATTGAGATCCAGTTGAAAAAAAATTAAATAGTTCTATGGGTTTAGATAGATCGCCCCAAAAAAGGGATCCCCCCTCGTGTGATTAGTTGCAGCTTATGCAAAGCAGAGTTAAAAAACAGGAGAAACTTATAAAACAAAAGTGTGATCATCGTTTTCATAAGGCGTGCATAAAAACGCATTTCACAAGTAAAACGACGTGTCCAATTTGTAATTCCGTTTGTATATCCCAATTAATTTCAAATCCAACGGTTTTAACAAGGCAGCAAGTAAGACTCGCATCAATTCCGCGGTCCGAAAGCCAGCTCAGTTTGGCAGAAACGGAAAGTGTAGACCCAAGTACGAGTGGAAATCCATCTAGCAGCGAGATATGGCCAAATGTCAGCAGAAATAGCAGCCGCCGTCAAGGCAATGCAAAACGAACTTTTAACTCAATTGACGGAACAAATGGCGAATCTCATTCATACCAATGTAGAGGCACACATCAATTCTATAGAGCAGCAAAGGCAGACACCAAATCCTAACACCAGTAGGAACACTTCGTTAGAGCAGCTGTTAGGAATCAATGGACAGCAACCAGATCCCGTGGCACTACCCCAGCGTGTTCCTAGTTTCAGGTCGGTAGGTTCGAGTTAGCCCAAAGGCCAGACAAAGTAGGCCACATAATGTCCAATTGAAGACACGATTTTCCGGGTCCACCGATACTATAGGTATTGACAGTTTTATCTATCGGGGTGAAGCCCCTCACACACCAGACCCTAGAGGGAAATTTTGCACTTCTATGTGGAAATGCGAATACGCTGTTTGATGGGAAGGCTTCTGATTTCTTTTGGCGCTATCATAAGTCAGTAGGAGTAGTCCGTTGGCAAGAGTTGTGTGAAGCGTTAAGGAAGCAATTCCGAGACTCCAGAACTGATGTGGATATTCGCCAAATGATTAGGGATAGGAAGCAAAAGGAAAAGGAAACTTTTGAGTGTTTCTACGATAGCATTCTAAAGCTTACTGATAGACTCGGACCAGCCGCTAAGCGATAAAACTCTGATAGAGATCGTGAGGCGTAACTTGCGTCCGGAAATCCAGCACGAGATTCTGAACATAAGAGTAGATTCGATGGAAACCTTGAGAGATATTTGTAGGAAGCGAGAATGCTTTCTGGAAGAAGTCCGAAAAGAACCATGGCTACCAGAAGCCGTCCGTTTTCAAGAAGCAGATCTCAGAACTTTGGGAGGAAGCAGACATTGACGAGGCCACAGAGTTTACGGAAGGCGAAGCAGAAGAGGAAATAGGTGCTTTTGCCCTCGTCTGCTGGAATTGCAGAAAAGAGGGTCACAGATACCAAGACTGCTCGGCAAAAAGAAAAGTTTTTTGCTATGGCTGCGGGATTCCGAATGCCTATAAGCCGTCATGTGCGAGGTGTCAAAAAAACTCCCAAAGGAACACTGCAGTATCTCGTCCTCTGTCAAGTGTTCCCAACCGTCCAACGGCGACGAAGGAATAAGAGCAGAGATTGGAGAGGAACACTTGCTTCCCACTGATCAGCGAGAGTGTGTTTGGCATACTAAGCTGGACGAGATTAGAAGATCGGGGTGTCGAATTTAGAGGTCAATCCTCAAGCACGATCTCGGAACTGTCGACGGCTAAAAAAATTTTGGGAGTCTGTCAAGTACATTGCTAGCATTAGGAAAAGGAAGGAGACAGCCGTCCGTATGCGGAAGTCTTTCTTCTTGGAAAGAAGCGAGTAGGGTTGCTCGATACAGGAGCGGCGCTTACTTGTATTGGAGGCCAATTGGCAACCGAATATGTGTGCAGCAGGAAGCCTTTTAAAAAAAGTGCTATCAAATGCATGCACTGCAGATGGTAATCAGCAGAGAATAGTTGGTAAATTTAGGAGTAGTGTAGAGTATAAGGAATAAGTAAAGAATTAGAAATATATATAATCCCATCGCTAAGTCAAGATATTTATTTGGGCATCGATTTTGGACATCTTTCGATCTTTTGCCTCCGCGTTTTGCCGTTTCAGAAATATCAGCCGCTGCAGAACAGCACGTCCTTACAGCTAGACAGTCAGCTCAATTGCAGGAAGTTATTCAACGGTTTCCGTCCTTTTGGTTACCGGGCTCGGGAAAACATCGGTTCTGTCCCATACAATAGACACTGGAAACGCGAAGCCCGTGAAGCAACGTCACTTTCCAGTTTCACCGGCAATTGAAAAGTTGCTGTACACTGAGATTGACAGGATGCTTCAGCTAGGAGTTATTGAGGAGTCAGAGAGTCCGTGGTCGTCGCCAGTAGTGCTTGTACGTAAGCCGGGAAAGGTCCGTCTATGTTTGACAGCCGAAAAGTGAATGAGGTTACAGAAAAGGATGCATATCCCCTTCCGCAAATCGATGGCATTCTTAGCCGGTTACCAAAGGCAGTTTTCATAAGTAGCCTCGATTTGAAAGACGCGTTTTGGCAGATTCCTTTTGATCCAGCGTCTAGAGGAAAAACAGCATTCACGGTTCCAGGGCGGCCACTGTATCACTACAAGGTCATGCCTTTTGGCCTCTGCAATGCCGCACAAACGATGACGCGATTAATGGATAAGGTGATTCCTGCATCTCTTAGAAACGAGGTATTTGTTTATTTGGACGATTTGTTGCTGGTATCAGACACGTTTGAGAGACATTTACAAGTTTTGGGATACAGTCGCCTCTAGGATTCGGGAAGCTGGCCTGACATTAAATGTCGAGAAAAGTAAATTCTGCATGCGCTCGGTAAAATACCTGGGGCATATAATAGGAGATGGCGGTATTCGCACTGACCCCGAAAAGTCTCTGCGATATCAGATTTTCCTTTTGCCTATGTCGCTGAAAGCATTAAGAAGTTTTTAGGACTGGCAGGCTGGTATCGGAAGTTCATAAGCAATTTCGCGTCAGTATCTGCTCCCCTTGACCGATTTATTGAAGCCGAAGCAAAGATTCGTGATGACTACAGAAGGCAAAGAAGCGTTTGAGCGGTTGAAGAATATGCTCTGCCATGCACCGGTTCTTCAGAGTCCAGATTTCGGTAAACCATTCTTTATTCACTGCGACGCCAGCAAGAGTGGGGTAGGTGGAGTCCTGGTACAGAAGTCAAGCGAAGGAGAAGAGTTACCGATAGCATTTGTGTCAAAAAAGCTGAACAAAGCACAACGTAATTACACAGTTACAGAGCAGGAATGCCTAGCTGCTTTGGTAAGCATCAAACGATTCCGAGCTTATGTGGAAGGCCAGGAGTTTACAGTGATTACTGATCACGCCTCATTGAAATGGCTCATGTCGCAAAGTGATTTGAATTCGAGGTTAGCGAGATGGGCTTTAAAACTGCAGGGTTTTCGATTTAGTATTCAGCATAGGAAAGGAAAGTTAAATGTCGTCCCAGATGCCTTGTCTAGAGTCCCGTATGATCAAATAGCTGCAGTGGATTTCAGCAATGGGTTATTGGTGGACATTGAGTCGGCTCATTTCAAATCCGAGAGTATGTGGAGTTAATGGAAAAAATCAAAAACAATATAAATCAACTTCCCGACCTCAAGATAGTCGACTCTTTGATTTATCGGCGATCTGAGCACGTGAAAGGAGACCTCCTTAATGATGCGTTTGCTTGGAAGCTGTGGGTACCCAAGGATATGGTGAAAAGAAGTGCTGAAGAGGGCACACGACGACCCACTGGCTTCCCATGGTGGAGTCCACAAGACTCTTGAGCGAATCAGGCGCTACTATTTCTGGCCAGGTCTCGTCAATGACGTAAAAGAGTACGTAGCTGCCTGCGAACAGTGCAAAATGTCGAAAGCTCCGAATGCTCCTTTACGCCCACCTATGGGAAAAGCAGCAGAGTCGCAAACGGTTTTTCCAACGACTTTACATAGATTTTCTAGGTCCCTATCCTAGGTCTCGAAGTGGTAATATCGGAATTTTTATTGTCCTTTGACCATTTCTCAAAGTTCGTGTTTCTCAAGGCGGTTAAGAAGTTGAATGCGGACATCGTGCTTAAGTATTTGGAGGAGGAATTGTTCCATATGTTTGGGGTCCCAGAAGGAATACTATCGGATAACGGGTCGCAGTTCAGATCCGAAAAGTTTCAGGGCTTGCTGAGGAAGCATAGGATAACGCACACCTGACAGCCGTACACGCGCCCCAAGCAAATGCTTCCGAGCGGGTTAACCGTTCTGTGATTGCTGGTATCCGTTCCTATATTCGAAGTGACCAGAAAGACTGGGATGAGAATCTCAGCAAAAATATGCTGTGCTTTGAGATCTGCTATTCACTCAGGGTTGGGATCAACGCCGTATTACATGGTGTTTGGCCAGCAAATGATATCGTCTGGTGCAACATACTCATTACTCAGAAAAATGGGAATTCTAGAGGATAAAGCCGCGACCTTTACCCGAGAAGACTCCTTGGACATCGTAAGAAAAAGAGCTTGTGAGGTAATGGGGAAGCAATTTGAGAGAAACCAGCGACATTACAACCTGAGAACACGGGAAGTAGCCTTCAAGGTGGGACAAGAAGTGCTGCGACGAAATTTTAAACAAAAGTAACTTCCAGGCTGGCTATAACGCGAAGCTAGGTCCGTTGTTCATCAGGGCGAGAGTGAGGCGGATAGTGGGAAAACTCGATTTATGAACTGGAAGATTTGCAAGGGAAAACTCATCGGGAGGTACCACGGAAAGGATATTCGTCAAACTTAGCTACAAGAAATTCAGCCTTGTGGATTGAGATATAAAGCGATATCCCCAAGTCTGATTTTGGCAGGGGGATTTTGTAAGGTACCAAGAGGAATGTAAAACTGCGGAGTGACTCTAAAACTGTGCTCGGGGCAGAGATGAATAGTGGCTCCCTCTGTGACTGACTGGGGATTAGTGGCATAGGAGAAAGGAAAGAAAGCACTGACATTTGGATGTCATTTGGCGGTAGCGATAGGGCTCTCGGTAACTTGGTGGCGGCTTGAACTTCCTTTTGGAATCTGCAACGCATAGTGATAGGATCGTTTGCTCCAGAGAAAAAAAAAAAAATCGTCAGTTTAAAGTGTTATAGAAAAAAAAAAAATTCGGTGGAAGAAAACAAAAATTTCCAGAAGAAAGTATTAAGGCATTCTGGCCCTAATCCAAACTCCACGGGTAAACCAGTTCGACATATCTGGGATATATCTTTTTGGTTAGGGTAGAAGTAAAAAAAAAAATGACTTCACCGTTCTTCAGATTTGGCACCCAGAGACCCACATAGCAGAGCGCACAGCGGGAACAGCTGGTAAAGTGCGCTGGAAGAAAAGACGGGAAAAAGGGAAACGAAGACGGAGGCCCAAACTTTAGTTAGTTCTCTCGCGCGCAGCCAGACCGTCGTCGCCGGATCGCCGTCACCGGATCATCACCACGAAATCGTAATTTTGTGGTGAAAAAGAATCCACGGAAGCCGGGAAGCGTAGCGGCAACGGGAGGCCAGGAGGGCAGCCCGTTCCGTCATTTTTTTTAGTGCAGAAATGTGTACAGAAATGTGAAAGTGTACAAGTGCCACAAGTGGGAAAAGGTGCAACCTAACCCCATACCCATACCTCGTCCCCAAAAGGTGTTATGAAAGGGTAAAGATGTTACTAGTTGAGTATTCTGTAGAGTGAGGAGTGCCGAAAAGGTTATTTTTTATTGCCAGAAAAGTGAAAAGATCCCAGTGAATTTTTTAGAAAAGTTGAGAGAGGCCGTTATCGGGAAGAAAAGAACCGCAAAAGCGCAACTTAACGGCGCTTAGGTAGCTAGAAGAGCGAGCTGAAGTACTAGTATAAGTAGTATAAGAGTAGTAGAACATAAGAATAGAGAAAAGAAGTAGTCATGTAACAAAAATATTAGTATTAAGCTATGTATGTCGAGAAAAAGAAAAATAAGTTTGAAAAGAAAAAATATTAAAGCAACTAAAGAGAGGCAAACAAAAAAAAAAGTAAACTAGAATCAAATCGAAACTTACCCCTTTCATGCACCCACAATTATATTGCCCCGATAATAAAAAATGTCTGATAAAATCTAATGCCCTCCCCTGAAATTTAAAAAATAGCCAAAAAAGATTTACAGAGACCGGAGGAAAGCGCTTTCGTCGGTGGATTCTGTAACGGAAAAAAAAAAAAAAAATTGATGGTAATTGGTGCATGAGAGTTGTACGCAGAAGATAAAATTTTGAGGATTTGCGTCACACCCTCTTTATACTTGTGCAAAATATTTTTTTTTGTGTCTTAATTTTGATTAGCAAATAAGTTAAGCGTAATTTTTGCTTGAAAAAAAAAAAAATGTGGAAGGTTATTTTATGTCCATTTTAGCTTTAATAAATAATATTATAATGTCTGGTTAAATTTTATATTTTTTTTGATCTCCCCTTCTAAGCCCCTGTAGCTCGCGCCTGAATACAAAGGGGTCATGGCGGGTATATTGCAATTTTATTGGTATGCCATGACCAAGGTAGGGTGGGCAAATTAACCTCAATCCATCAGAGGATAGTCCGTCCGTCAATTGACAAGTGTCTGTGTCTTGTGGTCGTGTGTGTTTCTCTATCCGGTACATGTGTATATATGGCTTGTCTTGCACGTTTAAAAATTTAAATAAAAGAAAAAATAAGGCCTCAGTCTATGGCAACAAAAAAAAAAACACCCCCCATTGCCGACGAGCCAGCAGCCGGAAAAATATACGTGCGGCCATAGCTGAGTTATCATCTCGCCTTACACTGTGATCCATTACATCTTTGTGAAGGACTACGAGTTGCCATTCGCCTACTACGTACCCTTTGAGTGGCGCAACGAGCGTTGCTATTGGCTAGCCTATGGCTACGATATGGCTGGCATGACACTGACATGCATCTCGAACATAACACTGGACACCCTGGGCTGCTATTTCCTCTTCCACATCTCCCCGCTGTATCGATTGCTGGGCATGCGATTGAGGGCCTTAAAGAACACATCGGATGAATGCTACTTTGGCCAGGAGTTGCGTCAAATCTTCAGGATGCATCACAGTGTGTGCGCAGGTCTGAAGATTCTCACAGTGAATATATTTTGAATATATGTATATAGTACATTGCTACTCCCCCTTCTTTGCAGATTTACCCACACCTGCCAGACAATTGTCTCCCCGTACATTCTCTCGCAAATCATTCTGAGTGCCCTGATCATCTGCTTCAGCGGCTATCGCCTCCAGCATGTGGGAATCCGCGCCAATCCCGGCCAGTTCATAGCCATGCTGCAGTTTGTCAGCGTAATGATACTGCAAATCTATCTGCCCTGCTTCTACGGCAACGAGATCACAGTCCATGCCCATCAGCTGACCAACGAGGTCTATCACACCAACTGGCTACACTGTCGGCCACCACTGCGCAAGCTGCTCAATGGGTATATGGAACACCTGAAGAGGCCAGTCGCCATCAAAGCTGGCAACTTTTTGCAGTTGGTTTGCCAATTTTCGTAAAGGTTCTTATCTGTTTTAGAAGTAATTTCACAATATAGTTAACAAACTTCTCTTTTTTGCAGACCATCAACAATGCCTACAGTTTCTTTTGCCCTTCTGCTGAATGTCTCCAAATGAGAAATCGATGAATTCATTAAGAATGTATAACATAATCTGAATAATATTTATTTCAAATTCCAATAAACATACCAATTAAATATATATGCGACTATTATTATAACTCTTGGCCATGATAGCCATGACAAACCCAAAATTATAGCTGCCTGAAGATAAGACTTTGTAAATTGCAATAGAATATTCCTAACAATAATAAATGTAAGAAGAAGTGATCCAGTTAGACCATTGATAGCGAATAATCACGGAAAAGTAGAACAACAGTAGACAATCAGAACAGCAGAAAACCATTAACAGCAGAAGGTATTAACAGCAGTAATAGTAGCAGAAGAAGATTAACAGCAGATCAACAGAACAGCAGACAAGCAGTAACAACAGTAACAGAAGAACGAGATAAACAGCAGATCATCGGTACACAAAACAGGTAGCAGCAGAGAAGAAGAGGAACAGCAAGCAGTCGTAAAAGGAGAATTTAAGCAGTCCACTTCAAGATTATTCTTACACTTTACCAGTCTACCGGGCTAAACATTCAATTAAATAATATCTTACATAAATTAAATACAAATATTTCTTTATCTTTAATTTGGAACATTGTGAAGATATTCGGGCAAGGGTCATCTATGTGGCTACATGAAACTAAAACAACTGAAAACCTCAACCAGAAGCAGGCAGAATGTATCCTCAATTCTGTCTGTACTCCTCCTCCCTGTCTTGACAGACATTGCGTGACTTATGTATTTTGTAGGAGACACAGACAATCAATGGTTACCCCATTATATCAGTGGGCTAATTATTGTAATTGCTTGTGCCTTAGATGTGTATAAATATTTTTTGGCTAATTAACTAAACGAATCAGGGATGGAACGTCATTGGGCGGGATTCACGAACAGAACCAGTTCCACTCGATTCACTGATAAATCAAGTGAAAATAAATCATTCAATGGATTTCAATCAAGTTCTTGGGCATAACTTTGACTAGTTGGACGGGAACTAGAATCGGAAAAGTGTGTTCCAGAGGAAAACTCATCAAGAATACCACCCTAGTTCGGAATGACGTGAAAGGGTGACCGTTTTGGAAGGCCAAGAGTCTATAAAAGCTGACAAATTCATTCGTTTTACAATTTTAAAATAATTTTAATCACTGCAAATGGAGTCCACGGATCGTATAGCTGCTGTTCGATTTCTGATAACGGTCCAGCGCTGGGCGGGTCTGCTTAAATGGCAAGACGAACATGGAACTGACCTCTGGACGCGCATGAAGCGCATTTATCCATTTGCTCTGCATCTGCCACTGACTTTCACCTACATTTCCCTGATGTGGCTGGAGGCACTCACCTCCGCCGACTTCGAGCAGGCTGGCCAGGTGTTGTACATGTCGGTGACGGAGCTGGCTCTGGTCACCAAGCTCATCAACATTTGGTACAGGCGAGAGCAGGTCTCGCAGTTTATTCACGAACTGGAGAAAGATCCCGCCTACGAGCTACGCAGTCGCGAGGAAGTGGAGTTCTGGCATCGCCAGCAGATGCACTTCAAGCGCATCTTCTACCTATATATCAGCGGCAGTCTATTTGTCGCATCAATGGGCTATTTCAGCGTGCTCGTTCAGGAGGAGTACGAGCTGCCCTTCGGCTACTACGTGCCCCTTTGAGTGGCACACACCCGCGGCGGTACTACTATGCCTGGGGCTACAATGTGGTGGCCATGACGCTGTGCTGTTTGTCCAACGTCCTGCTGGACACCATGGGCTGCTACTGCATGTTTCAGATCGCTCTGCTCTATCGGGTGATGAACCTCCGCCTGCAGGCGCTGCATCAGGCACCCGAGAAGTTGGCCGCTCCCGAGCTGCGTGCCATTTTCCGCCTGCACACCCGCGTGCGCCGCCAGACGCATCAGTGCGAGGTGCTGGTCTCGCCCCACGTCCTCTCCCAGGTGGTGTTTAGCGCCTTTATCATCTGCTTCCAGTGCCTATCGGCTGGTCCACATGAGCTTCAGGGAGCGGCGGGCCTCTTTCTCACCACCCTGCAGTTTGTGGCCGTGATGATTTTCCAGATATTCCTGCCCTGCTACTACGGCAACGAGCTCACCTTCCATGCCAGCGCCCTGACCAACAGCGTGTTCCACACCAATTGGGTGGAGTATTCGGTGCCCACTCGCAAGCTGCTCAACTGCTACATGGAGTTCCTAAAGCGACCCGTCAAGGTGCGAGCCGGAGTCTTTTTTGAAATTGGACTGCCCATATTCGTAAAGGTGAGAAAGGGAAGACAGGAGCCTGAGCCTCCTCTGTGCCACTCTAAAGCTATTTTGTGTATGTGTTCCTCTGCAGACAATCAACAATGCCTACAGTTTCTTTGCCCTGCTCTTGAAAGTATCCAAGTAGACGGAGTGCTAAAAGCCACACAGCCTCACTCACCACAATAGAACAAACCCCCGAGGGCCAGGGGCCACACAAATTGTGTTAAACACAACACCATAACCCAGCAGCAGCTACACAGCAGCAGCCGTAACTCATACGCCACGTTGTGCCGTCTCCGTCTGCATGCCGCATGGAGTACAACATCGAGAATAAATGCCGCCAGCCAGCAAGGCATTTCGCCAGCTATTAAAGTAAGTGTCACTGCCAAAATGGAGACAACAACACAACAACAAAAAAACAAAAAAATAAAGAAATCAGGCTTGACTGCGACTAGACGACGACGACAACGACCCGAAATTGGGACCCAGTTGCAGGACCCAGACGCGAATCCACAGCCAGGCGGAAGCACGCGCGGGTGCCTAGTGTGGCAGCAACAGCAATAGCAACAACCATGAGCACCATTGTTAGCGCATAAAAGAAATAGAAATAGAAAACCAAATGCAAAGCAAAGACCGGATATGCGAAAACGCGTGCAATGCAAGTGTGAATGGCGTCGCGGCCGGGTCTCTGGCTGTCCCGCCGGAAGTGCATTCAAAGGGTTAAGCATGGATCCGCACAATGGAGTGCAGGAGAGTCCGGGGGGATCCGGGGTGATCCGGGGTCCCGGGCTCACATGAGCATTTCACTTACCACTTGGGTCCTTTGTATTCCTCGCTCTGGCCTCCTCCTCCGCTGCCGCCACTGGGCATGGGCAGGACTCGTGCTCCGTCATTGTTACCGGCAAATATTTTGTGTTGTATTTGTTGTTAAATTTAATGATGTCGGCGTTAAAATTATTGTTGCAGCGTTTTTGTGTGGCATCGCCACCCCCACCACCGACTCCAATGCCATCCGTCTGCGCTTTGTTGTAGTCTTCCGGGAATTTTTTGTATGTCTAATTTCGTATGCAGCGACGGGCCAGTGTTGCCACTCTGTGTGTCCTGTCGCGCAGTGTTGCCGTTGCCACTGCCGTTTCTGCCTTGATCCTGTGTCATGTTGTCAGCCTTCTGCTGCTGCTGCTGTTGCTGTTGCTGTTGCCTCTGCTTTTGTTGCTGTCTGCTGCGCTTAGCTGTAAGTGGCAAACAGATTTAAATGTTTTAATAGATATGTCAACGTCAGAGCAGCTGCAGGACAGCTGCAGAGTGTAGAGTGCAGAGTGTGTGGGGGCAAGGGGGGGAGACCAAACCGAACCGAACAAAACCATCGAATGGAAGCGCTAACAAGCTGCATTTAACCCATTTTGCATTCATTTCTGCAGCTCATGCATAAGTAAAAAAGAAGCCCACCCCACGTCAACGGCGCTGGCATCTCAGCAGTCGGCAGTCGGCACGTTTAAATTGCAAAGTGCAGCCGAGAGCGGCTTTCATGCTACGTACTGCATACCACCTGTAATACTCGTACATACTACTACGTACTACTCAAGGTGGTGTCGACGATGGCAAAATGAAGATTGCAACAAAGATTGACAAGCGTTGATTGCGCCCCAGCTCCAGCCGCAGTTCCAGCGCCAGTGCCAGCGCCAGCGTCAGGAGACCCTCAAAGAAGTGCAGGCGGGGGTCTGAGTGGTGGTGGTGGTGGTGGATGCAACGACGACAGCAGAGCAACGATGCAAGGATGATGATAACCCTGCTGCCGGCAAGGAAATTGTTTTCGCCAGGCCACGACAAAGCCTGCCAGTCGACAGGTGTGTCGAGTCAGCTCTGACTCCAGCTCTGACTCTGACTCTGGCTGTGGCACTGGCACTGGCACTGACTCTGGGGCCACAGCCTCTGCGAGTCTGCGCCATAATTGCCCTTATTGTTGCCGCGGCGACAACTTCACACCTTTCCACTCGCGACAGAGCAGGGCAGAGCAGGGTGGGAAGTTGTAGATGGTGGTAGGTGGTAGGTCTGGCAGGAGCCTAAGAAATACATAAATATTTCCATTTATAATTAGCGCACTTAATGCCGGTCCGCCTGTCGACTGGCTGTCGAACCATTCCGGCCAATTGACTGGCTTCTAGCCCGGGGGCTAATTGGATGGGAGACTGGCGCTGCTCTAGCGCTGCTGCTGCTCCTCCTATTTTGCATATGAAGCGCTGCTCTAATAACGACAATTTTTGCAATCTCAATTCTCACAATTATTATGCAAGACTGTGACTGTATGGTTGTGTCTCTGTGTGTGTGTCTGTGTATCTATGTGTAGGCTTTGCAATCAGCAGTTGATTTGATTTTGGATTCTGTTACTTTTTTTTTTGTGTATATTTCCTCGACACCATTTGAATCGTGTTTGTATTTGATTTTCAAAGACAATCTGCTTGTCATTTGGCATTTGTCACCCAGCTGCCGGGGCACCAGCTACGTGTTAATTGTCCGCAAATATTTAGCGCCAATTCGAGCTCCAGTTCGACACAGAGTGTGACAATCTGGCAGTCTGTTTGCATATCTCTATACCCTGGATCACGTGTCGCTTCCGAATTTCAGGCTATCATGCGACCTATTGATACGCAAACAAATTAAGAGACAACGCTAATGGGAAGTGGGGTGTCATAATCTCAAAAAGGGGAAGTAAGTCTTTAAATAAAGATATATTATATAACAAATGGATTTAAAAGTAATGCCTTATGAGTAATTAAATTGAATCAATCAGCAGGAGATTGTTTTTGCCAGAGGAAGTCAATCTGAAAACATTCTGAAAACAGAAAGAAAACCTAACAAATATACTGGAAATCCATGGATAGAGAACATTCTCAGAGATTTATGCCAGCATTGGCATTAAATTTTGTTTAGATATCACTCATACGCACAGGTGGTTATGCACAGCTGATCTTCTCAGTTTATCCAGCAAAAAAAGATACATACATATATCTGTGGAGAACATTCACTCTGATGTTACGGATGAATCCACATCTTTCCATACCACGAGTGTGGCGGGCGGTTCCCTTAGGTTGACCTTAGATTTATTCATATATATTTCTCAACCACAACTACAGCTGATCTATAGATGGTATTTCCACCACTGCCACTGTCATACAGCGAGAGCAATAGAAAACTAATAAAAACTCAGACAGAAAGAGAAAGAAAGGGAGACAGGGAGAGTAGGTGCTCCCCTCTCTGTACCAACAAAAGCGAACCAAAACAAGCAATTACCCAGCAAACAATTTGTAGACAAAAGACAAAAAGCACTCTGGCTGCGCTGCCTTTCTAGTTCTCTGCGGTTCCAGCACTAAATTTAGTTTTAAATTAATTTATAATTGCATTAAAAATATATTATAATCAGCAATGGACTGTGGACGGGGGTAACTGAATATAAAATATTTAATAAAGAGTTTCCGAAAAACAAAACAAAATAATAGCCAGAAAACTGAACTAAACTTTTTTAATAATCTGTGCACTCTGTGCTGCTCTAAATGTTTTTGCATTGCGTGTTAAATACATTAAATTATATTTAATAGATGTTTAATATTTTTGCCAAAAAATATTAAAATTAATTTGTTGTCGGCTAAGCGGTATATGGCCTTCCTTTTCCCCGTCCCCGTGCGATGCGATGCGTACACTCACCAGAACAATTTTCTATGAATTAAATGAGTTTTCAATACGCACAAAAATTAACTATTTCCATTGAACTTTACATAGTACATTCTACTACTACTTATTCAGGGAGAAGCCCAGACTATTCTGTGCTGTAAAAAAATCACCGAACCGATCGAATTAAAGGCCAAATGATAACTAATCGCATTCGATGCCGGCCAACAACTGACTTCTCTGCGAGTTCTCCTGCTATAATTTGTTCATGGAAAGCATCTCACATCTATGTATATAAAGTCTGTGCCGTGTATATACATATGTATATTTTATCTTATGCTAATAAAAAAATATACAGAGAGAGACACTCGCGGGGCATGGGCAACGCAACGCACATAAAATATTTGTTTTTTTTAACATTTTAAAATTAGCAAATAAATTGGAAGACAACAGAGCGGAAGAGAGCACGCGATGAGAGGGAGGGTGAGAGAGTGAGAGCGGGAAAAAAATATTGAATTATTAACAGCAAAAAATACAATGGAATTAACAGCAGTGTGGTATTAAAAAGAGTTGTCTGAGCACTTGATAGGCCATCAAGATGTATATTAGACTGAGTTAGAACAGCGATTAACAAGTAAGGGACTCCCATGCTACCCGTTAAACAGCCCCTCTTGGCCTCAAGCATAATTATGTTTACGAGCATTTGCTTATCAATTAATTAGCCCCCCAAACCCCGCTCGCAATAATCAACAAAGAAACTTATGTACGCTCGGCAAATATTTGCCATTTCAGTTGAGTTCAGTTCAGTTTCTGGCTTCGAGCCTATTGCAAGTTCAATGAGAAGTTCGCTTCGTTTGAGCAATGGCAAATATTGAAGTTTTGCTAATTAATTTAAAATATCTTCGCAATAACAAAAACGGTGCTCTTGCGGCATAGCCTCAAGGCTGGCAGTTAAATGGGAAATGGAAAATGGGAAAATGGGCTGTGCTGGAAGAAGCAAAATCTAAGGAAGGGAAAGATAGCATCCCAGCCGCAACATTTTTTTGAATTATGTGCCTCATTTTGAAAGTTTTTCCCCACACCGAAATGTTGTAGTTTTTGGTAAAAAAAATTGTGCATAAATTGTGCAAAGGTGTCAGCAGAGATAGCGAGAACAGAGAGAGAGTGGGAGAGCGCAGTAGAGGTATTGTAAGACAGGACTTTCGACTGCAATCAAGTGGCTGAAGAGCCACTGGTAGGTTGGAGAGTGGAGAATGGAGTGTGGGGTGGGTAGGCACTCCGCTGTGATATTTCATATTCATGCCCCGCACTCGGCAGGACTCGGCAAGGGGCAGACAGGCAGGACAACAAAAGACAGCACAGAAAATGTT
Organism: Drosophila bifasciata; assembly: GCA_009664405.1. Taxonomy (NCBI): domain Eukaryota; kingdom Metazoa; phylum Arthropoda; class Insecta; order Diptera; family Drosophilidae; genus Drosophila; species Drosophila bifasciata. The sequence goes on along the minus strand of CM019042.1, from coordinate 37,408,126 downwards.
GAGCCAACTTCAGCTGCAAGTTGGGGGGGTCATTAAGACTTTCTTTGCAGCACTCGACGGGCCATGGACGGCCCCATTGATTATTACCTTTGGCAGAAGCGAGACATCGCTCCTCCACCCCGCACTCACACCATTGACCAGGGGGGGCGTATATTTCTTGAGACTTTCGTTCACGCCCATTGTTGGCAGGGGTTGGGTGTGGGGGGTTGGGCAGGAGGCTATCATTGAGCTTTGCGCAGTTGGCCCCATGGCACTTTTCGGTATTTTATCTTGTCATATTTTCTGCAACTTTCAAGTGACCAGGCACGAAAAATAATGTAAAAAGTTTTTTAAAGCCAGCGCCATAGATGCGATGCACAGAATTTTCGCTTTTCAATTGCTGGCATAACTTTTCACACAAATTATACGACGACTTGACTACGACTGGCACTACCGCTGCCACTGCGACTGACGCACAAAAAACAGACACTCTGCTGCTCACGCTGCCCCCCCACAAGAGCAGTCAAAGATGGCGACGAGTGCATTTCCGGGCGACGGTAAAAAGTTTTTGTCATTCGGTTGTCATATGCCCCACCACCAGCAGTGGGGGTAGCATCGTTGCACTCGTTGCCTTTGCATCGTAGACAATGAGAGTTGCGTACATATCTCAGGTGTTAATTGGAATCAAGGCAAACACTTTCTCCACAGGCCACAGGACACACCGGGCAACAGGGTTCAGGACTCAGGAAAAACACAAACAAGTTTGGAATATCTCAACAGAGACAGAGAGAAGAGAGAGAGAGAGACATTGGTGGAAACTTCTTAAAGATCTAATGGAAAATTTATTGTTCTTTTGAAGTTGCTGAAAGTCTCTATACTGTCTTCTATGCATTTCTTTTCGTTTTGTGTGTGTCATTTTCCATTTAGAAACCGCAAAAAAGTGTCATAAATTTGTTTTATATTTTTTACTGCAGCTCTGGGAAGCTATCCCGCAGGAGGAGTATTCGTATTCGTGTACTCATAACTATTTCAAATGATTTATATGAGTTATTCAACTATTCATTATTTACAGATACCTTTTTCAATATGTTTAAACGGGTAAATTGCACAGAACGACAACGATAATGTGAATGCTGATGCTGATGATAATGATGACTGCTGCTGGGGTATCCTGTGTGTGTGTGTTTTGCTTAAGAGTTTCAAGTTCCAGGACTCTGTCTGAGTGTCTGCAGCAGCAGCATACATATAGCAATTCACTTTTTTTTACCCCATACCAAACATACATTTATTTTATTTATGTTTACTTAAGCGTGCCACCTTTTAACTATGCCACCACCACCACCACCAGCACCATTACCCATAATACTTTCTGGAACGCAGCCACCCTGCCGTGCACTGTCTGTCGGAGTCGTCGTCATATTCTGAATGTGTGTGCACAGAACGATTCCTGTTGCATCCTCTTATGTACTTGCAACTTCCCTGTTAACCAGTGCGTGGAACACACACACCCCACACACACACACATTCAAACGGGAGACGGGAGTTGTCACTGAAGTGTACGGTCGCGTTTTAAAACCATCCAGTGAGTGTGCCAAGTTGCAGGCGAAGATCACCCTAAAAACAGGGGAAAGAGTGAGTGAGAGGAACGCGAAGGGCAGGGGTACGTACCGAGCCAAGCCTACGCGCCAGGGGAAGATCTCCGTGCGCTTTTTACCAGGCGGCAAGGCGGAGCTCCATCCCAGGAGGAGGGCGGAGGGAATTTGCTCACTGTCCTCGCTCTCTCCTGAGTTTCTCCTTTACGGGGCACAACAACAAAAATTTCCACGCGCAATTCTGCATTTTTCTTTCCTCGCCGGCTTACTAAACAGCTGACTGCTTCGGACAGTGCTGGAAAGCGGAACAAACCCCCAGCTGGCACATATCGGCTACCACTCCACCGTAGCAAGCAGCAGTTGTCAGGGTGCAACAATTTGCAAAATTTTCTTTTGAAGATTTTGCAAAGTCTTGCATACCCCCAGGGTGAGTGCGAGGCAAAAATAGAAGTGCATACTTCGAGGCTGCACAGGCGGCACGTGGGAAAAGGTCACGGATCCGACCATCCTCCGATCCCCCGCCCAGGCGGTGTCCCGGTCAGCGGGACGTCGGGGACCGGGGAGGGGCGGTATATCCCCCATCGTTCAGCCAAGGGGAAATCCGAGGCCAGCGCGGGGAGCCGTCTGGTGCAGGCCTAGAAGAAAAGATGGAAGCCAGGAACCCTTTCGTGGGCAGCTCGGCACTGGCAAGATCGCCACGCCAACCGACGGAAGAGGCGCCTGAAGGTGAGGCACTGGCGTTCGGAAAGGGCAGCAAGCTCAGCCGTTCGCCAGCTCCCAAGTCGTCCACAGCAGCAGGACAGAGCTCGGACCCGGACTCGAGGGAGACCCCGAAGAGGACGCGAGATCCTGCCAGCCCGGCAAGCTGCCAGAGAACGACGCCACCAAAGAAGAGTAAGGCCTTCCAGGAGGCAACCTGTCTGGAGAACTTAGTGGAACTGGGGGAGTTGCTGCAGGAGGTGTCCATCAAAATGATGGACAAATCATCGCGCCACATAACCATGCCTACGAGGGCGACGTTCGTGCGCATGAAGGCGCTGCACTCGAAGCATCCTCGAGGCCAGGCGAGCAGCCGCCAAGGGAGAAGGCGGGCAGGAAGGCCACGACGCGGAAACCCCGTGCCCGAAATGCTTACAGAGCATACAGAGCGTCGAGAAGGAGCAGCAGACCACGAAAGTCTGGACCAAAGGAGGCCGCAGCGCAGACGGAGCCGTGGCGAAGGCTAAGCCACCCAGCCGTGTCGGAAGAACTGGTAGCGGAGCCGGCACAGCCTCCCGTCAGGAAGCCGGACAGGAAGCCGGACAGGAAGCCAGCCCGGAAGCCCGCCAGGAAGCCTGAGAGCCAGGAAAACCCGGAGAGCGCATGGAAGGTGGTGGCTAAAAAAGCCGAGGACAGCACGTCGCGCACGCCCAGACGCTGTCATAGTACAAGCGGGCGGGAAGTCGTACAGCGAGGTGCTGGCCATGGTGACCAGAAGGGAAGACAAGCAACTGTCGGACCTAGGAAGTTGCGTAAGCAAGGTACGCCGAACCCTCAACGGCAACCTACTGCTGGAGGTAGCCAAAGGCAGCGCAGAGAGTGCGGAGGCCATGAAGGACAGCATCGCGCGGGTCCTCGGCGACGCAGCGACGGTGCGTGCCATGACGGAGGACTCCAAGGTGGTCGTGCTGGAGATACGCGACCTCGACTCCCTCGCAACGGAGCGGGAGGATCTGCGGCGCCATCGCGAGCCAGCACAAAATCGAGGAGGGCCAAATCCGAGTGCGGAGCTTGCGACGAGGCTACTCGGAGTCGCAGCTGGCGGTGGTCAGCTTGCCCTTTCCGTGGGCAAAGCCGTTTTGGAGCGCGGCGAGGTGCGGATCGGCTGGACCGTCTGCAGGATCCGAGAAAAGAGAGGGGTCTCCCAAGATGCTACAGGTGCCTGGAACCCGGGCATATTGCAAGTAATTGCAAGAGCTCGGTGGACAGGAGCGGCTGCTGCATCAAATGCGGTGGACAGGGGCACAAGGCAGCCGAGTGCAGCAAGGAGCCATCGTGCTTTTATCTGCTCAGCAGCTGGGATGAAGGAGACGAGGCATCAGGCAGGCAGTAAGAGCTGCCCAGCCGCAAGCAGAGGGGTCAAGAACGCCAGATCCTCATGCAGTTGATCCAATTAATTTGAATCACTGCAGAGCGGCGCAGGATCTCCTGGTGCAGACGGTGCGTGAGCTGGGCTCGGAGGTGGCAATCCTCAGTGAACCCTACAAGGTGGGGAGCAGCAGCGTTTGGGCCACGGACAGCACTGGCAAAGCTTCCCTGTGGCTCTGCGGAGTGAATGCTCCACAGATGCGCGACGCCAAGTCAGCAGAAGGATTCGTCCGGGCGAACGTTGAGGTACGTGGCTGTACAGCTGCTACCTGGCGCCCAGTCTCTCGCTGGAGAGCTTCAGCAAAATCCTGGACGATCTGTGCAGCGACCTGAGAGGACGGAGCAACGTCGTGGTCGGGGCGACTTCAATGCCTGGGCCCAGGAATGGGGTCCTCCCGAACCAATGCCAAAGGCCGCACGGTGCTGGAATCTTTCGCCACGCTGGACATCGTCCTGCTGAACGAAGGGTCCCGACAAACCTTCAGCAGGGCAGGCACGGGGTCAGTGATTGACATCACATACGTCAGCAGCGCGCTGGCACGCCACGCTCGATGGAAGGTCAGCGAGGTCTATACCGCCAGCGACCACGAGGCAATCCAGTGCTCGGTGGGCGTGCCTGGGCGAGGGGCAGAACCTCCCCCCCAAAGGAAGGCGTACCGGCAGGACACGCTGAGGCCGCAGATCTTCGCAGGAGCACTGGGGAGCTTCACGGCGACAGAAGCGGATGGAGCAAATGAGAGGGGCCAACAAATTGGCCTCCGCATTGGAGGGCGCATGCGACCAAAGCATGCCCCGAGGCGGACATTCCGGTCGCACCAAGTGCCGGTGTTCTGGTGGAGCGAGGAGATCGCTGAACTCCGCAGGACATGCCTCCGCGCCAGAAGGCTTCTGCAACGGGCTAGGGGCACTTCGCGCCTGGACAGCTGCAGCGAGCGCCACAAGGCGGCAAGGAAGGAGCGAAGACAGCCATCAGGGAGCAGCAAGAGGGAATGCTTCCTCAAGCTGTGCGATGCAGTTGAAGAAGATCCCTGGGGACGTGCGTACCAGATGGTGGTGAAGAGGATCAACGCGGGAGGCAAAGCCCCAACTGATCCCGAGGAGCTGGAGGGATAGTTAGCGCCCTGTTCCCACGAGGGCAACGGGTCGTGAGCTCTCCACGGTCGGAGTCAAGACGAGGCGAGATATCCGAGGTCACGGAAGACGAGGTTCGGCGTGCGGGCAGACGCCTAAAGCCCAAGAAGGCACCGGGCCCAGATGGGATCCCCAACAGGGCGCTAAAGCTGGCGCTAGCGCTGCTCCCCGACGGAGGTTGCTGGCCTGTTTAACCAGTGCCTACAGGAGGGGCACGTTCCCAGAGAGGTGGAAGAGGCAGCGGCTGCTACTTCTGGCCAAGCCGGGCAAGCCACCAGGAGAGCCCCCCTCCTCCTACAGGCCCATCTGTCTGCTGGACACCATCGGGAAGGTCTTCGAGAGGGTGGTCGCAACGAGGCTGAGTGCAGCCATCGAAGCGGCTGGCGGTCTCCCCCGGGCCAATACGGCTTCAGGAAGGGAAGTCAACGCTGGACGCCATCTCTAGAGTTGTAGAACGGCAAAGGAGGCATGCGCGGGAACCAGGTGGAGAGGTGGAAGCAAAGTCCTACTGTCGTCTGGTGGTGACGCTGGATGTAAGGAACGCCTTCAACTCACCGATTGGGGCCGAACGCTGAGGCCCTCAGAAGCTTCAACATCCCGGGTACCTGCTGAATATAGCTTACAGCCGTTTCAGCACCAGGGTACTCACGATGGACACGAGTCTGGGTTCCAGAGCATACGAAGTCTCAGCCCCGATTCCCGCAGGGGCTCCGTTTGGGGACCCTGCTCTGGAACGCCATGTACGATGGAGTTTTGAGGGTTGCCGGATGCCAGCCAGCACAAGCTTGGTAGGCTTCGCGGACGACGTCGCGATAGTGGTGGTCGCAAAGGACCTTGCCGCCGTGGTAAACCTCGCCAACGAGGCTATCCAAGCCGTGGAATCGTGGCTAGCGGTAGCAGGCCTCAGCTGGCGGCCCACAAGACGGAGGCGGTACTCATATCGAGCAGGAAAAGCGGTGGAGACTGCCATCGTGCAGGTCGGAGGATGACGATCAACCCCCAAAGGTCGATAAAGTACCTGGGTCCACATAGACACGAGGCTATCCTTCAAAGAGCACCTAGAGTACGCGTGAACAAGAAGGCCAGCGGAACCGCAGGATCGCTCTCGAGGCTGCTGCTCAGCTCACCAGAGGCCCAAAGCAGGCAACGAGGAAGCTGTTGACGAGCGTGGTGACGGCGCAAATGCTCTACGCCGCGCCGGTGTGGGCGAAGGCCGCAACGGTAAAAGGCGCTATATGCGGGGGCTGGAGGCCGTATCGGGCTATGCGCCATCAGGACCGCATGCGCGTTTCGACCATCTCGGACGAGGCAGCGCTGGTCATCGCCGGGCATATTCCCTCAGCTGATCCGGGAGCGCAGAGAAATCTACGACGCCCCGCAGGACGACGAAGCAGGAATCAGCAAGGCAGAGCTGAAGGCTGCCGCTAGAAGGAGCAGCATGGAGAAATGGCAGAGGAGGCGGGATAGCCCCGTGCTGGGCGCTGACGCCCCTCATCCCACAATATCTCGTCCTGGGTCGAAGCGGAGCACGGGCAGGTAGACCACTACTCAACCCAGGCGCTGAGCGGACATGGCTGCTTCCGCAGCTACCTCAAGCGCTTTGGGCACGATACGGAGGACTGGTGCCCGAGTGCGGCTTGCATAGTGGAGGACGCTCAGCACGTCCTTCGAGTGCCACCGGTTCACATACGAGACAGGGAGCTTGAGGCCATTGCAGGTCTGCAATACGCGTTGACAGCCTGGTGCCGCTGATGCCGGCAGACCAGAGGATCTCGAAGCTGCCGCGGTGTTCGCCGCGAGCGTGATGAAAAACGCTCAGGGCCATGGAGAGAAGGCGGAAGGAGCAAAAACGGAGTAGGTGTCTCCGCGCGGGCGAAGCAAATGCCTTGCGGGGTGTACCGCTAGTCGCACGACCCCTATCCCATCTGTCCCCCAACTGTTCGTATCATAATGTTTTTGTTCTTAGGTATAAGCACTCATTGAGAAAGCCATTAAAACGAATACAAAAAAAACACACATTCAAACGAACAAAATATGTAATTTCTTTTCGCAGAATAGACTATATTGTATGTACAGGGCCCTGACTGAGGCTTCCAACCAGCAACCCAGCAACCCAGCAACCCAGCAACCCAGCAGCCCAGCAGGAGCAACAGCAGATTGCATTCCCGCCAAGAGATAAACTCACGCTTCCAGCGATTCGCATCTAATTTAGTGCTCATGCGAGTATATTGCAACGTCAACAGCAAATCAGTGGAAACTGTTAGCTTTTTGGCTCGCTCCCATATTACAAAGTTCTTCAAGCTTAGAGAGAGAAAAAAAACAAGAAAAAAAACAGGTCAGCCATCATATGGACTCAAAGCCCATTCACAGCTAAGCAAATAAAAGGACAGATTGAAAATGCAAAAACCAAATAAAACAAATCCCCGACAGGCACTCACAGAAAAACAGGAGAGAAAGGAAGGTAAAAACAGAGTCAAAAGATGATGATACGACGACAGGAGAGCGCTCGATTAAGCGTAGTTTAGAATTAGCTGTGGCACTCAAAAAACCCAGTCAACGTTTTGCGCGGTGGAAGTGCAAGTGACTATACGGCATGCAGCACACACAGCAAGTCAAAGCAAAATGCTGTGGGCAAAACGCATCAAATCGGGCTCAAATGCACATGGCGTCGAAAGGAGAGAGTCGCCACACACTCACACACATCTGCTGGCCACAAAGAGTCAGGGGCATGAGTATATGTAAGTTGAAATTTTCCCATTCATTTGGCAGTCATTATGCTCAGTCACAGCGAAGCATCCAGCAACAGCAACAACAACAACAATAACAGCCACATGGTTGGTATTTATAAATGCTCATACACTGGCGTATACGTAATAAACCGACCTGAGCGCAGTACGTACCGTGTACCCAACCGGGGTACACAATACCCACCATGCACCATGCCTGGCATTGCATTTATCATCAATAGTCGAGAGAATGTTTCTGTGTGTGTGTGTGTGCGCAAAGCGTATATCATGTTGGCTTTAGTTAACAGAAATGTCGCCAAAGTGACAGACGACCAAAGGCAGACGGAAAAGAGGGCAGAAGGCGGCGCTGACGGGGTCGGCTGTATACATCCATTTAAGATTGAGCTTGAGAGATTGCAGCCCGAAACGCAGCATTTAAATGGAATTTATTTAATATAAACGAGCTCGCATTAGCTATGTAGGAGGCAGCGTAGCGCCCCTTTTGTGGCCTGCAGCAGCGACTGCCGCAGCGACGAGAGAAATCCTGTATTTAAATATGACTTTTTCGAAGCAGAATCAGTTGGGGTGGGTGGGGGGTGGTGGCAAAACTCAAACTGAATGCACAGGAAATGAGCTACCGGCTAATGCATATTCATGGAAACATACTTTTCCGAATGGAATGCCTGTGGGCAGAACCCAGGACCCAGTACCCCCGCCGTGGTGTGCCCCAAAAGTGAGTCCGGGACTCGTGTTAGTTTGCCTGATTGGGGCATTTGTGCGCAACTAAAACAGCTCATTATTCGTGTGAAATATTCCATTGCTGGTAATGTTAACCCCCGCCCATAATAGTCCAAATAGCACAGCCCAAATGGACGGGGAGGGAAGCCCAGGTTCTGGCTCTGGCAAAGTTTTCTCCGGACAGATGCAAAACAATCGCAAACTGCATGAGAGCATTTCCACAATAATAGCAGTTGATTCGTTTGAAAAACAAGCCGCGACCACCCGCCAAAACAGGCCAGAGTAGGGCCAACCGACAAATAAACAGAGTTTGGAGCGGTACTACTAGTCTGCGGCTGTGGCCAGGCAATATCATATGAACGGGTACCCAGTGGGCACATTGGGCCTTGGATGCA
>CM019042.1:37383712-37399138 GCA_009664405.1 Drosophila bifasciata | reverse complement strand
CAACTATAGATACAGTGTCAGCCATTCTGGAGTCGCTTTTATCGTTAGAGACGAGGGTTGCTAACGCCATGATAATACATCTGGTGTTATCCAAGGTGGACCCATACACAAAAAACAAAGTATAAGGAGCAGCTGAACTACGATGAGGCTCCTTGCTGGTCGGATTGGCAAAAATGTTGAACCGCCGGTACGAACACCTTTCAGCAGAGGGTCATCCAAAGCGAGAGGCAAACCAAAGTTTGACATGCCGTCGACCAGCAAGAAAACCAGCAGATCGTAATTTTCTTGCGCGAGGCCGAAAAAGTCGACCCCCTTGTATATTGCGGCGCCAACCATTCGATCGGAAACTAGGGATTTGGGGCAATACCCGTCTTGGAGCGTTTCGAGTTCGCAAAAGGCAAGCAATTATGCATTAATTGCCTCCAATCTGGACATAGGGTATCTCAGTTGTAGTATGCATATAAAATACCCACTGTACCAAGAGTACTTAAAAGGGAACACACTGTAACACTTTGTTGCAGTGTTTATGCAATAAAATTCCCAGGCATATTCAGTGCGACGAAATACGACCACACATATATGCCTGGTACTACATTAGTGCAGCGTCGGCATGTATAGCATAGCCGACGGCCGAATATGATCCACAAGCTTTGCATATTCCCCTCGCGCCCCCGCTCTTAGAAGCGCTGGGCATATAAAACGAATAAACATAAGCGGCCGCCCGCTGCCGGCGTCTCCAAGCGCAGCTACGCGGCCCTAAGAACCCTTTATGTAAAAGATCCAATGAGCATTCAATAAGATCACTTGAACGAAGACGGATGTCTTCAATAAAATAATACAACAGTACTTTAAAAAATCAGTTAGCAAATTAATTCATAAATGGAATAAAATAATACATGGCGACCGTGACAGGACTACAAAGTGACCGTGCGAAGTGACAAAGAAAAATTGGTTTGCAGTACTCGGAATTCAGGGGTACCTGTGGTGAGCGGATGCACCACAGCCCCAAAATGACATTGTCCTGGTGCAGGACAAGCTACCAGAAGTTGACGGCAATGCACATTTTGTGTGAAAAGGACAATTTTGGGAAATAAATTTGATGAAAGACCTTTCAAAGGCACCGACAACGCTACAGAGGCGTGCAACGACATAACAATGACCTGTGCGAAGACCAGCACCGGCACCGCCTGAGCTCAGAGGCCACGGACATCAGCAGCAGCAACAAAAGCGTGAGAGGCCTGCCCCTTACGCCAACGAGGGAAAACTGGAGATAGATCTCCGAACGCTGCTCCTATCGAGCAAAGGACAAGCCAAGCCTACAGGAGGCGTTAGAGGCTTGCCTTCATTTACCAATTTAATATAAAAACTCCTTGCTGCGGAAAACGCTACTTGAACAAACTAACCAAACAAAAAGGCTTTGACTAATACATATGGCTGGTAATTTAACTTTAATTTTACCGATGTAAACCAGCCATATGCCCTAACTACTATCTTCATTATTACACTATTTCCTATAATTTAAAAAAAGAAGAAATTTTTAACAAAAATATATACATATGTATATATCCAAGTAGTAGAATTTGTTTTTTCTCAAAATCAAAAGAAATTTTATATATAAAAAAAAAAAATGGTTGTTCGGGTCTGACGATAGTCAGACCAAAGAAATTGACCAACGTGGTCAATAATGTCAAAATTATTGATCACACAGATGATATTCAAGCCTTATGGCTTTTTTGCTGATCTTAACGATCGTAAACGTTCTACAGTTTCTCTTAACATTGTATGTTAAACATAACAAGATTATCAAGAAAAGATATATGGTAGGGCAAACGATTTAGACAGGGCTTGAAATCAAAAAAAAAAGTAATTAAATAAAACTTTTAAATTGAAACAGAATTAATTATCAAACAAAATAATGCCAACATTAGAGGATTAGGAAAGTCCACATTAGGGACCCAAGTTTTCGGCTAGAATCCAACAATTGGTCTCAACGACCCCTAAGAGCATATTAGAGCTCGAATATATGTACATGGATACATATCAATTAGATTTTTCCCCTTTAATCGATTGCTCGAGAACACAGAAAGCAATCGTATTAACTACCATTCCAGGTATAATAGTTAAGTCAATCATTACTGAAATTCCATTCGGGCAGGTCATTGACTTTGTAGTATTTAGAAATAAAATCCCAATAATGGAATGGAATGAAATCCTTAATTCACTATTAGACATCAAAAACAGGTTTGATAAATCTTATAAGTCCATTACGCAAAACAGGCCGATACAAAAGGCAACAATTGAAAACATGCGTTTATATTAGTTGAATGCTTTAATGAAGCACGCCAGTTAATCCACAGAAATAGGACAAATATCATAGACAAAATTGGTCAAAGTATCAAAGCTCTTGATCAGACTTCGATCGAACTTGATAACGATCCAAAATAAATTCAAATTGGATATTTCAATCCCACAATACTTAATACCCTTAACTATAGACATTAAAAACCAGGATCAAGCCAAGACAAGGAAATTGACCTTGCCGATCCAACTGTGGAATCAGTAGAAGAACAGGAAATTGAAGAAAAACCCGATCTAACAATCCCCAGTACTAAAAAAAGAAGTGAGGAAGAGGGCTAGACTTTTCGGACTCAGATTCTTTTAATAGCGTAACGGAAATAAAACCCGTTGCAATGGCCGATGAAACGATTGCCCAACGGGCATATATTAAAGACATTTCACACGCTATCCCTGAATTCAATGGACAAAAGATCCATATGCAGAATTCAACCCTTTAACTTAGTCAATTTGACAAAAGGGCCTTATGAATCTCTAGCTGTCGAAGTGATAAAATCCAAAATCACGGCTCTACACTATACAAAGTCCAGGATGAAACGACCATCCAGTCGATCATTCGAAAATTGAAAACTACAATTGTCGGGAAACATCTGACGTAGTTAAGGCCAAAATGGCAAAAATATGCCAGAAAGGCAAAACAGCCCCCAATTTACAAAAGAAATCGACGAGATGAAAAACCCAGAATCATCATACATCGATGAGGGTCTGCCAGCTGAGCACGCTGATAAATTCAGCAAAAGAAGCCATTAGCACAATGGTTAAAATTGGAGAGGCAGACAAGACCATTCTAGAAGCAGGCAACCCTACCATGAATGATGCCAAACCAAAATATATCCAATGTCGTGGTTACAACCACAACAGTAGCTACTCAAATAACAACAACAACAATTCAAATAACTATAGAAGTCGGGTGGTTATGAGGAAATAACCGTGAAACGGAAACCCTACATATAACAACCAATACGACAATAATAATACACGACAAAACAACGTCCGTTTACCCAAACGGCTTCGAAACTCCCAAGCACCTTTAGATTTCAACAATAAAAACAACGGTTCATACCATCAATCTCAATTTTAATATTTTCGTGTCATTTAACAATGCACACAGGAAAAAAATTAAAATTCCTAGTAGATACGGAGCGAACATATCGCTAATAAAAGAAAATTCTGATGTCTTTAATAAAATCAGAAACAATAATAGATATTCAAGGTATAGGCGTGGTATTATAAAATCCCAAGGCCTTCCCCACTAACTTCAGACAGACAAATATATAATTCCACACAATTTCCATTTAGTAAAAAAATTTCCAATCCCATGTGATGGAATAATAGGGATTGACTTCATAAAAATTTAAATTGTCAAATTGATCTTAAACCTTCAGACGTTGGTTCATAATACGACCAAATAATATCAATATCCAAATTTATGTTCCAATAACATACAGCGCTGGTAACAATACCATACTTCTACCAGCAAGATCACAAGTTGTCCGAAAAATAGAATAACTTCAACTGAAGATAGTGTTTAATACCAAACCAGGAAGTCCAAACATTTATGTTGCAAACACTGTTTGCAACCACGCAAAATCATTGTCCGATTATTAAATACAACTAATACCGACCAATCGGTCAATATAAATTTTATAATATGAACCACTTTCGAATTACAATGTAATTCAAACCTCTCCAAGTAAGAGAAGAAACTGTTTTAGCTCAACTTACAAAAACTTCCCAAATCAATTTAAACCACAATCAACAAACTATGTTCTAAATATAGTGACATATTCGGATTGACACCGAATCTATAACAACAAATAACTTTTATAAACAAAATTGAGATTGAAAGATGACGAACCAGTATATATAAAAACGAGAGAAACGGAGTCGCCAAACGGACTCTACTTTTATACCCGTATCAGTGATTTATGTGGAATTTTAAAATGTTTTTCAGTTTTACATTTTACATTTTTGCTACATCTGTCATCGACATCTACATCACATCATCTACATCAGTTCTCACAACAACACCGTACACTGCACGAGGCAGCATGTTTGAGCGTGAGTGTGTGTGGAGAGAATCTGCTGCGACAATCAACCCCAATAAATGACTTAAAAGCAGCAATCGGACGAGGGGAAACAAACGGGGTATTCCCGCTGCTGAAAATTCATTTGATCATTGGGTACAATAATGATCCGATCTGAACCAAATTCAGAATCTGGTAGATATGATCATTTCCCGATACTGCATTTTTGGTTTTTTATCTTCAAAATTGTGGATTTTCGTCTTTGTGGGGGCGGAAGGGGCGGGGCGAAATTTTGAAATACACTTGTTCAGGTTCGGTATTACAGGAGTCTGGGCAAAAAGGGTTCTCTGCTCTTATAGTCTCTGAGATCCAGGCGTTCTATTTACGAAAAACCAAATCGACTCGATTTTGTGTGAGTGCGAAAGGGATGGGCGAAGTTTTTGCGTATGTTTTTGTTATTGTTATATTAATGATCCGATTCAGATTTGGGCCCCATAGATATGGGCTGTCTCTATGATTCTGCATTTTGTTTTTGTTATTGTCAAAATTGTGGCCGCCACAGATGTGCGCCCTTTGTGGAGGCGGAAGTGGGCGGGGCGAAATTTTGAAACACTTTTCTAGGGTGAGAACCACATCAGACTGGATAAAAGTTTGGTTGCTCTAGCTCTTAAGCCTTCGAGCAATGGGCGACAAACAAGACGGACGGACGGACAGAGGACAGACGGACGGACGACAGGGCTATATCGACTCGGCTATTGATGCTGATCAAGAATATATATACTTTATGGGGTCGGAAACGCCTCCCCTTCTGTTTTCCAAATCCACTTTCAGCACAAATACAATATACCCTTTACTTTCGAGTACGGGTATAATTATCAACCCCATAGCCAAGTTGAAGAAATACAGAAACAAGTAGGGAAATTAATAGACGACAGAATAGTCGAACCATCAGTGTCAGAATACAAACCCCTGTTTGCCAAAGAAAGCCCTTCCGGGCACTGAGCAAAAGAAATGGCGATTAGTTTGACTATCATCAAATAAAAAAAAACTTCTGTCCGATAAATTTCCATTACCTAGAATTGACGACATTTTGGATCAACTAGGTAGAGCTAAATACTTCCATGACTTGACTTAATGTCATCTTTTTCAACGAGCAATGGCTCATATCGCTTGTCGCGATTACCATTTGGTTTAAAAAATAGCGCCAAATTCATTTCAAAGAATGATGACTATTGCATTCTCTGGACTTGAAGCTTCGCAAGCATTCCTATATTGGACGATCTTATAGTCATTGGTTGTTTCGAAAAACATATGCTCAAAAACCTACAAGATATTTTTGAGGTATGCAAAACAAACCTGAAAACATCCACAAAATGTTCATTTTATGCATGAAGTGACCTTTCTCGGTCATAAATGCACTGATAAAGGTTCTTGCCAGATGACAAAAAATGACGTCATAAAATTATCCAGTCCGCATGACGCGGACAGCGATAGAAGATTCGTTGCATTCTGCAATTATTACAGACGTTTTATTAGAAACTTCGCCGACTATTCCCGGCTTTTGCAAACTAGATTATGTAAAAAGAGATGTTCCATTTGGTGGACAGATGAATGTCAAAATGCATTCCAGCATCTAAAAGATCAACTTATAAAACCAACTCTATTACAATACTTTAGACTTCACAAAAGATTTTTTGTATAATAACGGATGCAAGTAAGCAAGTGTGGAGCGGTTTTGACTCAAAACCATAAAGACCTCCAACTTCCTATAGCATACGCGTTCAGATCATTCACCAAGGGTGAAAGTAATAAAACAAAGAACAAAATTAGCAATTCACTGGGCGATTAATCATTTTCGACCATATATTTATGGAAAACATTTTACAGTGAAAACTGACCATAGACCGCTTACGTATCTATTTTCGATGGTTCCCAAGTTCTAAACTTAACGCATGGCTCGAACTAGAAGAATATGACTTCACAGTAGAATATCTAAAGGGGTAAAGATAATTTTTTGGCAGATGCACTGTCGCGCATAACAATAAAAAGAACTCAAAATATCACAGCCAATATAAGAAAAAGTCATACAAGATATCAAAGTAGACAAAAATCCTGCGGGAGAACAGAAAATAAATTGCAAACGCAATCAAAAAAATCTTCAAAGCCCAAGTATATAACGTCATTAATAACGACGAAGTACGAAAAGTAGTGACCTTGCATGTAAACAATAATTTATGTTTTTAAACATGGAAAAAAATTACAGCAAGATATGAAGTTAGCGATTTATATACTAATGGAATTCTTGACTTAGGTCAATTCTTCCAAAATTGAAAAGCGGGTATACACAAAATTAGCCAACTCAAAGTGGCACCGTGGGAAAATATCTTTGAACAAGTTTCAATAGATAATTTTAAACAAATGGGCAATAAAATATTAAAAACATTAAGAGTAGCCACCAACCCGGTGACCCTAGTAAAAGAAAGAAAGAAAAAAAGAATAATGTCTACATTACATGACGATCCAATTCAAGGAGGACATGGCATAACAAAAACCTTGGCCAAGGTCAAAAAGACATTACTTTTGGAAAATATGAATAAAGAAATAACAGAGCATTCGTAAATGCAAAATGCCAAAAGTCGAAAACGACAAAACATACAAAAACTCTTTAACAACAACAGAAACCCCCAAAAACGGTATTTGACAGGGTAATCGTGGATACAATTGGTCCACTACCCAAATCGAAAACGGCAACGAATAGGCTACTCTAATATGTGATTTAACCAAATATTTAGTTGCTACCATGAAAACAAAAATGCTATAAAGCAAAAAGCTATATTTGAAGAATTTATTCGAAGTACGGTCAATGAAGAGTTCATTACGGACATGGGAACAGAATATAAAAACTCAATCATTAACGACTTGTGTAAATATATGGAAATAAACAACATAACTTCCACAGCACACCACCACCAGACCGTAGGAACTGTAGAAAAAGTCACAGAACCTTTAATGGTATATACGTTCGTATATATCAGTTGATAAAACTGATTGGGACTATGGCTTAAATATTTTGTCTTTGTTTCAATACAACACCATCCCTTTCCTAGCTATTGCTCATACGAGTTAGTATTTTGCAAGACTAGTAATCTACCAAAGTACTTTAATAGCATAGGTAATATAGAACCTATATATAATATAGAAGATTATGCAAAAAAGCAAATATAGATTAAGAGCATATAAAAGAGCCAGAATCATGTTAGAAGATGGCAAGGTTAGGTTAGGTTAGGTAGTATTGGCTGTCGGGCCGTCATGAGCCCGACACATACCGGCTTCGGCCCGTTGTGGTACCCAATCGTTCTTCCCTCCCGCTGTGAGAGACATCCTGTCAGCAATTATCCCATCCCCGCGCCAATAAAATTCGCTATCTTTCTGGGACACATATTGGACATCAGTGATATGTTGTGAAAAGGGCGAGCCCAAGTGTTGTAGCCTTCTTCTACTGAGAGCCGGGCAGGAGCAGAACAGGTGTTCCACTGTCTCCTCCTCTTCCTCATTCTACAGTTCGGCAGTAATCATTGTATGGGGCTCCCATCCTTCTGGCATGGGTTCCTATTAGCCAGTGTCCCGTGAGGGGAATCCGGCTGCACCTTTTCTGCTTAGCTTGCAGAGCCGGTGGTGCGCTTCTTGTTTATAGTGGGCCAGTTTGTCGCGTGATGCGAACGTGGTGTGTTTTGCCACCGACTGTCGTCTAGTCGCATGAATTGCTCTTTTATGATGAGCTTGCAGGTGGCCATAGGCATACATGTATCCTCTTTGTCTGGAGAAAGGAGGTGGTAGTGCCAGCTCTGGCCAGTTCATCTGCTATGCAGTTACCTTCAATGTCCTGGTGACCCGGGACCCATATCAGGCTAATAAAACTGCTGGGCCATCTCGTGAAGAGATTTGCGGCATTTTGCTACGGTGGCC
The DNA here is from genome assembly GCA_009664405.1 of Drosophila bifasciata. Classification (NCBI taxonomy): domain Eukaryota; kingdom Metazoa; phylum Arthropoda; class Insecta; order Diptera; family Drosophilidae; genus Drosophila; species Drosophila bifasciata. The sequence goes on along the minus strand of CM019042.1, from coordinate 37,390,790 downwards.
AGTTTGATGTAATCGCATTAAGTGATTTGATCGCAGCTTGGCTATCACTGTAGATGTTTATATGGGTTGCCGAAAAGGCAACTGTTTGATGCAAATCAGAGCTTCCCAGATCGCTGTGACTTCCGCTTGGAAGACACTGCAGTGATCCGGGAGCCTGAAGGAATGCCTTATGTTTAGTTGCTCGGGTAGATACCTCCTCCTACTTTGTTGTCCATTTTGGAGCCATCCGTGAAGATTTGAATGGCTCCACCAGGACCCAGTTCCCCAACCAGCTATCACGGTGAGGGATATCTATTTCAAAGGGAGTTTCAGTAAACTCCATCGGAATGCAAAGTCCTTTTGTTGGGACGTTATTGTTGTTGTTTAGAATGGATGAGTGTCCCATATTTTGCGGTACCCATTGGTCGGAGTCTCTAAGACGAATCGCTGCCATGAGTGCCTGAGCCTTACCTGCGAGGTCAGGACTCTGGAGGCACAGGACAGCGTTTAGAGCTCATTCGGAGTGGTGCGAAGTGCTCCACTGATGCAGAGTGCGGCAGTTCTTTGTACCTTGCCGAGCATTTTGGTGATGGACTTTTTGATAGGGCCGGCCACCACACCGTGACTCCGTAGAGTAGTATTGGTCTAACTATTGCTAGATATATCCATTGGACTATACTTTTAAACCCCACCTTAGACCAATGGCTTTCTTGCAGGTGTAGAAGCTATCGTAGCCTTCTTCACTCTTTCTTTATGTTTTGGTTCCAGTTGAGCTTACTATCATTACCAACCCCAGGTAATAGCACTATCGCTGAAGGATAGCCTGATTCGTTAAGCATTGAGGGTTAAGGGGAATCTTGTATTTACGAGAAAATAATACAAGTTCCGTTTTTGAGGGATTTACTCCCAGACCGCGCGATTTTGTCCAGTCTGACAGTTTCGCGAGTTTTGCAGACATTAGGTCGCAGATGTTTGAGGGAATTTTCCCGAGAATATTATGGCAACGTCATCCGCGTACCACCACTTTACAGCCCCCATCCAGGTCACACAGAATCTTGTTGACTGCTATGTTCCATAGAAGGGGAGACAGAAACCTTGCGGTGTGCCTCTGTTGACATACCTTGACTGAGTGGACGACCCCATCGACGACGTCACCGTCCTGCATATTAGCAATTGATCGATAAGCGTCGCCAAGTGATCGTCCACCCCAGGCTCGTCAAACCTTCCGTGATGGCTCTTGGTATGACATTGTTGAAGGTCCTCGATATCGAGAAAGGCAATAAGGGAATATTCCTTTGAATAAAGGGATTTTTCCACCGAGGTGATTACCTCGTGAAGTGCCGTTTCTGTGGATTTTCCTTTCCTGTAGGCATGTTGTGCGTCTGAACATCTTTGGATTATGTAGTCCTTAGATGTAGCCCGACTAGTCTCTCAAATGTCTTGAGGAGAAAGGACGACAGACTGATTGGTCTGAAGTTTTGCGGTGGAGAGCGAGGCTTTTCCGCTTTGGGAATAAAGACAATCTTTGCCTTAAGCCATGCGTCAGGAATTTTCCCTACTATGAGTATCTTGGAAAATATACTTTGAAGCCAGTTGGTTGCCATGTTTCCTGCCTTTTGTAGTTGGGCTGGGATAATCATGTCAGGGCCTGGTGATTTAAACGGGTTGAAGCTGTTTACTGCCCAGCTGATGTTCCGTTTCGAGAGGTGTGCCATCGAGGTGACCGAGCCCACTATAGCTGAATGGGTCGGCTCAATGGTTGTACATCCGGGGAAGTGAGTGTCTAAGATGTGTAGGGACCCTCACTGGAGCTAGTCCACGTACCATCGTTACGTTTGAGGTTCCCACTGGGTGGTAGTTTTTGAGAGGATCTTACGCAGCCTTGCTGCCTCCGATGTTTCCTCTATTTCTGTAAAATTTTTGCCACGAGGCTTTTTGCCTTTCTTGTTTCTTTTTGTAGGGGCTGACTGTGCTTGTAGTCTTCCCAGGTACCTCCTCGTTGGCGCTTTTGGCTTGTTGAAGAGAGCCCTGCCTCTTACGTAGGATATCTATTTGTTTTGACCACCATGGGGTTTCTTTTTCCCTCGGTTTTGGTGCGGGGCATGCTGCCTTAAATGACTTGTTGCATGCTTCCGTGAATGTGTCCACTAGACGATTTAAGTCATCTTGAGTGTCCGGGCACCGTGGTGCCGGATGGGGAGCAATTCCTCCATTTTTTAATATATCTATCCCAGTTGGCTGTCCTGGGATTGATGAAATCAATTGGTTTTGGGCACTCGAGCCTCATGATTGTCTATGTACCTGTGGTCAGAGAAAGAATGGTCCTCTAGGACTTTCCAACTCTCGATTAAGTCTGACAGGGAGACACTAGAGTGAGGTCAATGACCTCCTGTCGGTTCTTTATAATGAATGTGGGGTCGTTACCCCGATTACAAATAACCATATTAGAGTCAAGGATAAAGCTAAATAGTGACTCACCCCTCGCATTTGTGTCCGAGCTTCCCATTGTGTGTGGTGAGCGTTGGCATCCAGCCTAAAAAGGCCTATGTCCGAACTTTCGCTTTCGCTGGTTAGGCGCGTATAAGTTCTCCTGGAGGATCGCTTTCCTCGTGCGCCATGTGGACGAACCAACCTCAGCTGTATTCCTTGCAGCTCTAGGCTAACTGCCGTGTTGTCGCCGTTGCTATAGTTTGGAGCAGAAAGATGTTAAGGTGCTTTCTAGCAAGAATACAGGTCGAATTTTACCTTCGTTTTGAGCAGCGATTAGCTTGTACTCCTTCGTCGCTAATCCACAGACCTTGTCACCAACTACCCAAGGCTCCTGGATTAGGACTACATCAGCTCCGCCTCATCCGCGGGTATTAGGGCGCTGCTGCTTTACAGTGGTGGAGATTGATTTGTAGTACCCGAAGGGACATCATCAGGTTTCTCCACCACTGTAATGTGGCGTCAGTGTCGTCGACGATATCGTCGTCCTCCCGAACATGGCCTCAAAATCCTGCATAGCATGGTTCAGAGGAGTAGCCGAGCTCCGGCTTCAGCTCGCAGTCGGGCTTCGATCTCCGAGGCTCGACTGGGTTGTCGACAGGACCGCCTCGGCCGCTGCATCCGACTTGTACACCTTTATGGTGACTGAGCTGAAGCCGAAGTTCACTCTCCTCGTGCCTCTATCGGGGCCAGCGACTCCTTTTGAGGACGACCACCGCTTGGTTCGTGGGGCCTGTCGTCCTTTCTACCTTCACTACCTTCCAGTCCGAGGACGGAAGAGTGGGTTGCATCGCTGCAACATCTTGAGGATCGGTCTGGCTCCTTGAAGGAGGCAGGCACCCACACCTGCCCTGGGTCTACTGGGCACCTCGCTCCAGTCTACAGCGACCAGCTTCGCCCCGGGTAGACCTCTCCGACTTGTTACCGCTGCTTTTAAGGTGGCGGAGGGGGGGGGGCGGGCTCGGAATCCAGGCTCAAGCAGCGGTCGGCCAGTGCCCTTCCACCCACTTCCACTGGTTCCGGGGATCCTCTCATCCCACTGTTTGTCAAGGACGCCGATAAGCGTCCTCTCCTTGGCAATCTGCGCGAATGAGACATTCGGCAGCACTCTGGAGCGCTTCGGGCGGGCCCCGGTGTCTCCTGCGAGCGCTGCCTCTTAGGTTGGGGGGCCTCCTTCCGCGCTTTTTGCCGAAGTTGGGGAGCACCCTAGAAGCCCCTCAACCTTTTTAGCCACTGGTCCGATGGGCTGGACGTTCGTGGCGCTCTGCCTACGGAGGATGTTGCCAGCACTCCGTCTTTCGGCATAAGTATATTTTGTGCTTGAGCACTGGTCGGGGGACTCGACCCCTGCCACCTTACCAGCAGGCAAGAGGCAGGAATGCATTGCTGTTCTGCCAAGGTGTTGGTTTTGGGGGCCATTGCCACCCACCCCAGAACTGGGATGGGACCCCTTAGGGTTCGCCCCAGCGCTCGTCGCTGAGCAGGATTTGCCTGCTGTGTGGCGGGTTGGGCCGGCCCCCGCCCCCGGAGGGTTTCTCCCGGTTGGCTTTTGGGAGCGCCAAGCTCAGTTTTGTTTTTTTTTTTAAATCTTCCATTCTGATCCCACGAATGCAAAGAAGGGGAAAGGTCCGTCCGGGCAGAGATTCGCGTTGCCCGGATAAGGCATACTTAGAACAGGGGCAGCCAAGTCCCTGAGCACACCGTTATCGACTGGCTTTTTATACCGGGCCCCCAGCCGGCTCTCCACGGTCCGTTTGAACACTTAGTCCGGCCCGGGTGAGGTGAGTGTGGGGGTTGGGATATGGGTAGGTAGTGTGTAGGGAAGGGAAGGGTGAGCTACTTAAAAGAGGCGGCACCACAAGCGCATCGTCAGTGTTGCTGCGTCGCGAACACCCGCTGGCTGTCCGGGACTGCTTATTTTCGGTACTCTCCCTCAGACTCAACTGAGGTTTCTTTGGGATGCCCGCTTATTCACAGCTAACCTACCCAGTAGGCCGTTCGCTATCGGGCGAGGGGAAACACTAAGGGGGGAAACACTGAATGAACGAAAATTCATTTGATCATTTTACAATGATCCGATCTGAACCAAATTCAATCTGGTAGATATGATCATTTCCTATGATACTGCATTTTTGGTTTTTTCTATCTTCAAAATTGTGGATTTTCGTCTTTTGTTGGGGCGGGGGGGGGCGAAATTTTGAAATACACTTGTTCAGGTTTGGTATCACAGGAGTCTTGGCCAAAAGTTTGGTTGCTCTGCCTTATAGTCTCTGAGATCCAGGCCACAAAATAAAAACCAAATCGACTCGATTTTGTGTGAGTGCGAAAGGATGGGCGAAGTTTTTCGTTATTTGCCTCTAGGGCTATATTAATGATCCGATCCGATTCAGAGGGCCCCTGATAGATATGGGCTGTCTCTATGATTCTGCATTTTAGTTTTTGTTATTTTCAAAATTGTGGACGCCACAGATGTGCGCCCTTTGTGGGGGCGGGGGGCGGGGGAAATTTTGAAACTTTTTTAGGAGGAGAAACACATCAGTCTGGAAAAAAATTTGGTTTCTACTCTTTTAGCCTTCGAGCAATGGGCGACGAACAAGACGGACAGACGGACGGGGGGCTATATCGACTCGGCTATTGATGCTGATCAAGAATATATATACTTTATATGGTCGGTTACTCCTTTCTATGTTACACACATCCACTTTTTGCCAAATACAATATACCCTTTTACCTTCAGTACGGGGTATAATTAGGTACGACGCTAGTAGTTTAGATTTTGAACTAAAATAGGAGACCAGCTTTTATTAAAAAAATTAAACGATCACAAGTTAGACTATAAATATAAGGGACCATATAGAGTAGAAAATATCGGAGAAAAGATAACGTCACAATCTCCGATAATAAAACAAAGAAGAGAACGTACGGACGTTCAACGCGACTCTCTTTATACCCGTACTTAGTGATTTATGTGGAATTTTAAAATGTTTTATCATTTTACATTTTACATTTTTTGCTACATCTGTCATCGACATCTACATCTACATCAGTTCTCAACAACACACGTACACTGCACGCTGCACGAGGGCATGTTTGAGCGTAAGTGCGTGCGAAAGAATCTTGCGAAAATCATCCCCATAAATGACTTACGGCGCAACTGGAAGGGACGCCAGCTGAAAATTCATTTGATCATTGTGGCTACAAAAAATGATCCGATCTGAACCAAATTCGGGAATCTGGTAGATATGGTCATTATCTACAAAACTGCATTTTTTTTTTCTATCTTCAAAATTGTGGATTTTCGTCTTTTGTGGGGCAAAGGGGGGGGCGAAATTTTGAAATTTTCATTTGTTCCAAGGTTTGTTTACCTTTCCCCGGGGAAAAATTTACAAAAACCAAATCGAAGTGTTGCTGGAGCGAAGTTTTTGCGTATTTTTTTCTTTGGGCTATATTAATGATCCGATCCGATTCAGATTTGGGCCCCTGATAGATATGGTCTTTCCGATTCTGCATTTTGGTTTTCTGCATCTTCAAAATTGTGGACGCCACAGATGTGCGCCCTTTGTGGGGGCGGAAGTGGGGGGCGGAATTTTTAAACTTTTCTAGGGTGAGAGAAACATCAGTCTGGAAAAAATTTGGTCTATCTCTTTTAGCCTTCGGCAATGGGCGACGAACAAGACGGACAGACGGACAGACGGACAGACGGACGGACAGACAGGGCTATATCGACTGGCTATTGATGCTGATCAAGAATATATAACTTTATATGGTCGGAAATTACCCTTTCTATGTTACACACATCCACTTTTAGCACAAATACAATATACCCTATTACTCTTCAGTACGGGTATAAAAATCAGACAGTCCATAAGGATAGACTAAAACTTTTTAACTCATAGATAGAATTAGTATGGCCATACATAAGTATATCCATAGGAATATATCAAATCTTTTAATTTTTTACAAGTATACAAAAAAAAAAAAAAAACTTTTAATTAAAAATTAATAAAAAAAAAAAAATTTTTTAAAACTTTATTTTGAACTTTGGGATATATACATATATGTATTAACTTCATTTAAAAAAAAAAACTTTTACTTTTCTAAATACATTTTTCTAAATATCTATCATATTAAAATTAAAAATAACTTCATAAATATTACGTTATTTTTCAAAAGGAGGAGATGTAGTATGCATATATAGCCAATACCCACTGTACCAAGAGTTTAAAGGGAACACAGAACACTTTTTGCGTGTTTATGCAAAAACACCCAGGCATATTCAGTGCGACGAAATACGACCACAATATATGCCTGGTATTTTATGCAGCGTCGGCATGTATAGCAAGCCGACGGCCGAATATGATCCACACAAGCGTGCTCCCTCGCGCCCCCGCTCTTAGAAGCGCTGGGCATATAAAAGAAAAAAAGCGGCCGCTCCGCTGCCGGCGTCTCCGACAGCGCAGCTACGCGGCCCTGAAGAACCCTTTATGTAAAAGATCCAATGAGCATTCAATGATCCGAACGAAGACGGATGTTTCAAAAAATAATACAACAGTACTTTAAAGAAATCAGAACTTAGCAAATTAATTCATAAATGGAATAAAAATAAACAGTG
>CM019042.1:37322248-37383412 GCA_009664405.1 Drosophila bifasciata | reverse complement strand
GAATTCTTGTCTACGTAATCCACGTCGAAAGTTGTGAAAATAATCGCACGAAAATGTTCACGGGCCTAATTCCATTTTTCTGCCAAGGTAAATTTTTTTTATTTATTGTTAATCGATATCAAACGTGGTCGTACATTAAAAAGTTGTATGTAGGTTTAGTCCACAAAACTCCAAACTTTTTATGCAAATAACCTTTTCGGCCCCAATATGGCCACTCTGTGACCTGAAGCTAAAAACATAAATATAAACCCCTCGTAACCCCTGTAAAAAAAGTTTAAAGAAAGTTATCAGGATGAACCGGAAAACCAAATACCGGGGATTTTTTCGCCACCGCCCAGCTTAGGATGCAGTGAATCGCGGGCGGTCCATCACCCAAGCCGTAACTGTACACACCAGTGGAAGTGCGACTATACCTCCTCGTGAGGGCGGCTGGTACCGCGTCCCGGTACGGTCAGGTCTCTGCCAAGGGCGCTGGCTAATGTAGTCGGGCGGAGAGAAGAAAACTCTCAGTGCAAATTACCCCAATCCTAGTGGAACAGCATGCTGATGGATGCGTGGCCGAGGGGTGCTCGGTCGTTAGCGCGAACCTGGATACCTGCCGACCTCCAGCTTAAATCAGGCTTCCCGGGCACGCGGGCGCCTCGGGTGACTAACCCCTTCCCGCCTACTCGTGGGACCAAAATATGCCAATCCATTTAAACATTAAAACAACACCGCAAAGGAGCTCGGTACCCTCTGAGTACCGGAAATCAACATGCCCATCCTCTACATAACCAGCCTTTGGGAACACCAGGTCCAAAGAAAATTAGCGAAGGAGACTGAGTCGGCATCCACCGTCAACCAGCAGAACAAGCTTAAGGAATGGCAAAAATAAGCCCTAAGCGGGCCCATCCACGAACGAAGGGCACCGAATGGCAAAAAGGTTTACCTTTCTGTAAATCAATCATTCGTTATAATTTGTAAACTAAACGAAAAGTACGCGACCGCGACTCTACTTTTACAACCTCGGCAGTCAGCGGGTCTGCAATTCAGGCAGGTTCAAATTTTTTTATAAGTTTTTACATCATACATTTGGCGCTACATCAGTCATCTATATCTGGCTCATCTACATCCGGTTATGTGGCAACGGCGTACACTGCACGATGGGCAGCAGGTTTGAGCGTGCTCAATGTGTGAGAGAATCTACCAGCGACAATCAACCCCAGGGAGTAGCCAACGGCCCAAACAAGGGGACAGCTCGTAGCGGAGGACAACGCCATTGTGGCTACAGGCTGATCGTCTGAGCAAGCCGGGAATCTGGTGAAGATGGTCACCTCTACAAAACTGCATTTTTATTTTTTCTTTCTACAGGGTATTTTCGTAGTTTGGCGGAGTGGGCGTGGCAAAATTTTTGTAAACTTGCCCTGAAGTGGCACAAGGTGGACAACAAATTTGGTTGTTCCAGGACTTATTCCTCTGAGGATCGAGAACGGTCAACGAAAAACCAAATGTGAGGACGCGATTTTTGTGTGCATGGTGAAAGCCATGGAGCCAAGATTTGCGCTCGGCGGCCCTATACATGGATAGGCGGTGGCGGCGCTTTTTGAAGTGGGCCCCTGAGCCAAACTATGGGCTGTCTCTATGAAGACGTTTTTTTCTTGTCAGGGCCTAAATCTGGCTGCCACAGATGTGTGCGCCCTTTGTGGGGCAGAACCTGAGAAGGGGATCGAAAAACATCAGGTCTCGAGAACACCCACATCAAAAACATAAAATTTGGTTTTCGGCAAATATCGAGGAGATCTCAGGACTATAGGCGACAAACAAGATTAAAATTTCGGACGACGGATTCCTGACAGACGGACGGACCTGAACAAAGTGTATTTCAAAATTTTCGCCCCGACCCCTTCCCCACAAAAACGAAAATCAATAGAATTTTGAAGATCCAAAACGAAAATCCAGTTTTGTCCCGAATGACCATATCTACCAAATTCGGTTGGTTCAGATCGGACCATTATTATCAGACGACAATGATCAAATGAATTTTCATCAGCGAGCCCCTTCCCCTTCCGGCGTATAGCCATTAATGGGGAGTGATCGCTCGTTCGCAGCGACGCGTTTTATGGACAGTGTCGTTTGGAATGTTGAAATATGAAGAACAATTTATTTTTATTTTACAGCATGCGCTGAAAAAACGTTAAATTTCCGCCAAGACTATCTTTCACATCTTCACAAATGTCGTTTCGTTATTTAAAAAACTTCTCTAAAATGTTTTTTTTCGTCCTTTTTTTGAAGTTTTTACTGAATTGACGTTATACGGTTTGTCAAATTATCCGTTTTTAAAAAGAGTAATTTTTTATTTTTTTTTGCCCGGAACTTCACACAAACAAACAAAATGGTTTCAAAACTCGTGTTTTTCAGTCTGTTGAATTTAAAACTGGACCTAAAAGGTTCACGACAAAACAATTGTTTGTGTTTGCCTTGAGGATTTTTCATTGCGAACTGCGAGGCGAACTGGACATATAAAATGGATTAAATCCAAATGTACTATACACAATTATTGGTCAAATCGATTCAGATTCGTCGACACTTTTATCAATGGGCTTTGAGTCCGTTTTTTGTTTTCGGTTTTCTGGTCATTTCAAACCGTGGGGATGACCCCAAAGTCATTATCTTGCAAATCGCAAGGGAGGTCCTGGGGGCGGGTCTTGCCTCTTGGACGCTGTACCATAATTGTTGTTCATTTTTGGTCCTCAACATCCTGGTGGACCACAGGTACGTTTTGCTTGTCTTTACGTTAATTACAGTGGGAGATTTTTTATGTTCCGTAAACCTTTGAGGACAAACTTTTTGCTTTTGGAAAAGTGCCAAACATCCCTTTGCGAAACACCACCTTAACCAAGTGATTTCTCATGGGAGACCACGACCTTTTGGTAAAACAAGACCGACGCCTGCAACGCAGGGCCCAGAAAAAGCCCTTCCCACCCGGAAAACCAGAGGTCGGAAGAACTGGCATGGTGGATTTCGAACAGAGCTCCGGCGATTTTTGGAAAATTTTAACAAAGCTTTGAGCATTTTAACGTTGAACAGAACTGACCGAATACAAAGGCAAAGTTTGTCGACCCATTCCATTAAGAACCTTCAGGCAAAGCCTAAACAAGTCGCAGCGCCAGTTCCGGACTATAAATCGAGAGTAACTTCGCTCGCGCTTACGGGCCAATATCACTCAAACCCCAACTTTCAACAAATTAAAAAAGGGCCGACCAAAATTTACGACATCCAGTTAAGTGCTAAGCCTTTCCTTATTATGTACATTGTGTACATTAACAAAGGCCAACCTACGGAGCGCGCATCATCTAACGTCCAGGCTCATTCACTGGACGGGAGAATATTCCTTGGCTATAATAGTTTTAAGCCCCTATGAATACAATGGGACCAGATAAACTGACATATTATCCCAGCATCTGGTAAGCCGCAATTCAAATTCTGTATTGCGTTGGCTCATACGGATTTACGATACTTCTTGAATAGTTTCTGTTATCTTCGGACATGGCTTCCCCAGTTCCTAAGACCTGTGTGGACCCAAGGCAGGCAAGAATTTTTAGTTATTATTCAAAGATATTAATTAGCCTGTCGATAAAAATATTCCTGAAGGCGATTAAACGTCTCTTTAACTGCATCTGCAGGTATATTAATATCGCCGAATGGAAAGCAACGCACAAATTTTGGCCTTTCTCGTCAAATGATCCACCGAAAACGGCCCTAAAATTTCACATCGATCCTTTTCTCGTCCCTCAGCTGCAAGGCGTATTTGTTGGTAGCCTTCGGTGACATTGATCGTAAAATGGTGTCATCCCGTCCGCCATATGAGAGCACTGTTATAGGTTGAAATCAGTCTGACGGTGAAATCTACATACCGATTAGATGGCTGTTTGGATCTTTTAAATGAGGCGGCAAAAAATATTCATCTACCAGGTTTGTCAAAAGACCTCTTTGTCAAAATTTTTGCAGTTAAATTGTACATGGAAATGAACGTGAATCATATTTCCTGCCATCGATAGATTTCAATTGCCGTTTGGTGGCGTATGTCCGTGACGTCAAATTAGCATTCCACTTTGTGAGTTGGTCTATTTCTCTGTGCGAGTGCATGACATTGCACCTAAATAGAACCTGTCGTCCATTGGTCAATTTCCTTAAATTTTCATAAGTGCTTCGGTCACCAAAGACAAACTTGTTTCCAAGCGATTCACCAGTGATACAAGTCCTCCGACACTGTCGGCACCGAAACTTTTCGGAGACCGCTTTCCAACAAATAGGCCTTTTTGGATGCTTCATCCTTGTGAGTTTAAGTCCGACTGGGCAGTTGAGTCCTAGAGGCATTTTCCGTGAAGAAAGGCCACAGTAGCCCCCTTGGTAATGCAGAAAACCATCGGTTTAAAGTTCAAAATGACCCAGTGATATAGACCGGATGGATTTGATGACCATCATAGTCGTTAACTGATTTACAATTAGTTCTTAAAACAGCCCTTTTAAAAATACCGGTTTTGACAATAATAAAGAGTCCAACGCATGGCAGAACAATGCATAACAGGCGGAAATGGCGCATTTTAGCACCGGCGCCTAATTAAAAATTGCACCTTCTAGTTTTTAAGAACTTATGTATTTTAAAAGGTTGCAACACTATATCTTAGAACCTAGTTCATCCAATCTGTATAAAAACCATGGTACGGTTTTGTATTTTTCGTGAATACTAATAAACGACGCAACACCAGATAGGACAAGACTAACTGCATCCCGCGACTACCTCTTCGACGCCCTTCCAGGTATCCATCCACAAAGATAATACTGGAGTTTTGAACCAGACCTACGTTTGCCAAAATTTTCTTCACTGATGGCTCAAAAATTCGGAAGGTGGGAGGGGGGCGTCTTCGCGATGAGCTCAACATCATATGTGTATATCAGAATACGACCACTGCGCCAATTGCTCAGATGTATAAGCTGTTTCAGGAAATAAAATCCATTGTATCCAAACTTCTCTTTTACGGACAATCGGTGGCAAGGTTTCTGATTTCGCCTTTTTTTCGGCCCCCAAAGGCCACATCTATTTCGTCGAACTCAAACGACCATAAAACGACTGCCGCAGGTCTCTAAAATGAGACCGCAGACCAGCTAGATCGGATTATTGGTCCCTCGACATATAGCCATTGAACGGGAATTCGGATTCGAGCTGGAGGCGGCACCTCTATACACTTTTTCCAAGAGGCAGTCATCGTACAAATTGGATCATAGCTCACAAAAGGCTATCGACACACGAAACTTTTAGCAGATTGTTGTTACATTATGTGGGTCAACGGGAACCCACCTTTTAACTTTCGGATCATGGCCAAATCTTATTGAAAAAAGGTCGTCATACTTAATGTCCAAGCAAGCAATATCTCACCGTATGAGCCATGACGATTTTGTTAGTTCAGTTCTTGACACCGCATCGATTTTTGTCGCCCTCATCCGACTTTGGACGACCTTCATATAGCCTAGGAGGAGGAGGAGTCGCGACCACGAAAAACTCAATGTGCCCGGCCCTTTTTTTTAGATCGAAACTAAGGTGCTTGTTCGCCGTGTAATAATTTTAGTTCATCGAACCGGGGACTCTTGTCTACGTACATCCAAGCCAAAGGATGGGAAATAATCGCACGAAAATGTTCACGGCCTAATTCAAAATTTTCGCCAAGGTAAATTTTTTATTTATTGTTAATCGATATCAAACGTGGTCGTACACTGAAAGTTGTATGTAGGTTTAGTCCACAAAACCTAAACTTTTTCGTGCAAATAACCTTTTGCCCCAACATGGCTGGAAGTGACCTAGGCTAAAACATAAATAGCAACCCTCGTAAAAAAAAAAAAAAAGTTTAAAGAAAAGTTATCAGATGAACTGAAACCAAATACCGAAAAATAGGATGGTCCTTCATACCCACAGGTGTATCCCATTTGGGAGGCGCGAGGAGAGAAATGGAGGAGATACATGTAAAAACAGTGTTGACAGCTGCATTGACAAAAATAGAAAATACGCTAAATTCCAGAAACCTGACTTACGTAGTGTTGAGAATCCGAAAGCTGACGTACTTACACCGAATTACTTCCCGAAAGCAGAGACTAGTTTGATGCCAGCGAATGACGACCGCAGCACGATCGGCTTGATTGAGTTTTCGCATCGCAAGTCAGATTGTAGACAGCTTCAGAATACGATGAAGCAATGGAGGAATAGCATCATCATGGAACTTCGAGTAGTTATGGACGGATTGCCCGCAGCTCGGTGAAACACACCGCAAAGCTGGTTTGTTTTTCTGGCCAATTGTTAAGCTCTTGCCGTTAGACGAAGACAGAAAATCAACATGCCGATCAAGACGTAACCAGAAGTTTGGCGAACATCACGTCGAGCGACAAAATTAGCGAAGGAGGGAAATGTTACGGCATGAACCACAAACAAAAAGCAGAACAAAGGGTTAAGCAACAAAAAAAGGGAATGCCCTAAGCAGGTCGAATGGTAGAACGAAGGGTTAAGCAGGCGAATGGCAAAAAAAAAAAGATTTACCTTTCTGTAAATCAATCATTTCATTATAATTTGTAAACTAAAACCTAGTTATCCACCCCAAAACACCTGTGAAAAAAAGAATTTTGAATTATTGAGCGAGAGCCGCAATATATACTATACTAGCAAACCCGGCGAACTGCGTTTCGCCCCAGATTGCTTCGTTTTATGTAACATTTCGTTTGGTGATTAAAATATGAAGAACAATTTTTGTTTGTTTTATATTTGAAAAGGCTTCGAAAAAATTGTATTTCATTTCACAACAGTAATGAATTCATTTCGATTACAAAATGAAGTGTTATTTAGTTGAACTTCTCTAAGTAAATGAAAGTGAAACCAAAGTAAATACTGAATCGAAGCGTTATACGTGTTCGCAAATTATCCGTTTCATTGAAGTGCTACTTTTGGTAAACCACATTTTTTTTTTTGGTCTGACGTTAACACAAACAAAGCGGATGGTTTCCCCAACTCGTGAACACGCAACGTATAACTGCCCATGTGAAAAACAATGATTTTCTAAATTAATCCCGCAAACACTAACGATTTGCCTTTGCGACTTGTTAATTTTCATTGCGAACGCAAGCCGAACTAGAAATTGCAATCGTTTGAAGTCAAACGGAAGATTAGTCGGAATCATTGGTATTCGAGGAATACATACATTTTCACCTGCGTACTTTCCGTTAATAATAACCCTCAATCAAATCCCTCAATTAGTCTTTTTTACCGAAAGTCGAGTACCGTTGCAAAGTCGCGGTGGATTCAAATTACGCAAATGTCATAACAATTTATGTGGTGGAAATCCTGGTAGCTACAGAGAGTTCAAAAACTCCGCTGGATAATTTACTACATCATCGGGATTTGTTATGGAATCAACGGATTTGTATGTCAAGCAATTTTTGCTTAAATTGTGAAATTCAGTGCGTGTACATCATTATTCTTTGCGGCAAGAATTGCTCGTTGACTTAACCAAGCATGATTCTGATAATTCTCAATAATGTTTGGGAAAACATTTTCAATAAGATCTAATTGAGAGTCTACAAATCGGCAAAAAAGTCGTTGGTAAGAGTAATTAATCCAGATGTCGCATCAACTGGGACTTTTTCCATTTCCAACAGCTAACAATTGTTTGGAAAATTGTGCAGCACTTTGATCATTTTGAAGTTGAACTCTCATATTAGTGGTTAGCGATAATGTTTTAACGTTATTCCATAAAGGTGATGCCTTCAGGCAAGCATTAAATTCATCTGCAGGCATTTTCACGGGGAATTACTGGCAACGTTCGCCTGAAAATCGCCTGCCAATAATATCATCAAGCCGCCAAAGATGTTATTATTTCGCCGAAGATCCTTCAGTGTGAAGTTAAGTGCTTCAAGTGATTTCTTATGTGTCATTGTGCACTCATCCCAAACAATGAGCTTGCATTGCATCAACAATTTTCCCATTGCACTGGATCGGGAAATATTGCATGTTGGAGTATCAATTTTGTTTAAATTGAGTGGCAACTTAAGCGCAGAATGCGCAGTACGACAGCCATCTAGAAGAGTCGCCGCAATTCCAAATGATGATGCTAACGCCAAAGCTATGTCACATCTTGATCGAATAGTGGCCAAAATCAATGAAATGACAAATGTTTTCCCTGTTCCTCCAGGTGCGTCCAGGAAGAATAGACCACCAGTGTTATTATTCACAGCATTATTAGCGTGAAAAAATGCTTACAACTGTTCAATAATTCGTCTCTTTAACTGTTGTGATCCCCTGTATATTGACGAAATGAAATATATTTGCAGAAATTGATGCGGTTCATCTGGTGCTGGTACCATTAAACCAAGCAAATGATATATTTGTCCTTGTATCTGTAATTGCAAACAATCATTTGTTGAAGAATACGGTGTTACTTCTGATCGTGTGATGGTGTAGTGTGTGGTGTATATGCTAGCTGTTACGTGTTGGAATTCATTGTGTTGGTGTGAGTGATTGGTTATGTGTGTTGTATCTTTTACCTTGCAAGTCGGCATGAAGCCGCCTTCTCGAATGATATTAGCTCCAAAGGAAGTCATGCGAAAGCAGTTATTGTATTCAAGGATGTGTTGAAGAAAATGGCTGGAATCGGGATCACTTCCATCGAACAATGGGTTCAGTGGCTGTGGTGGTGTAAGTAATGGATCCAGTTTGACTTTTCCACTTGCGCAGCACAATCCAGCCGTTTCTCTTTGAACTTTAACGCATTGCAATATCGGCATATAGTCGTCATTGGTCCAATATCTAAATTTTCATCATCACTGTAGTTCGCAGTGGGATCATATTGGAAGGCCAAGCGATTGTATGATGCCAATGATCTTCGTGTCCTCACGCGCTGTCCCAATCGGGAGTTTTCTCTTATTATATTTTGTCTTTCTTCTTCTGTGAATACACTTGTTGCTGGCTTGCATGTCTTGTGAGGCGGCCGATGTTCGCTCGTCGTCCTTTAGGCATTTTTGGACTGTGGACAGAGTGGTGAATTTAACCTCAAATGCACGATCCACATAAATTACACAGTTCAACTTACCACCTTAAAGACAAATGCCTGCTGAATTGAATAAAAAATTTTCACAATACAATTTTTTTTTTCGTTTTTGAACACAATACCGGTTTTGTCACATGAAATTAACTGAGCAGAGAACAATGGTAGCAGTCAAACAATGTATCACGCACCGGCGCCTACTTAAAATATTGGTTTGTAGTACATGCTATGTATCAGAGATGGCGCTGTATGTAGTATATAGTAGATAAAACAAATACAATTTCCCGCTTTTCTGTTGAAATTTTTCGTGAATTTTCTTTGCTATAAACCTCACGGAGCACGAGACCTTTCCAACGAATGCAAACCCGTGGAAATCGGTTCGTGCGTTATGGAGTTATTGCGTCAAAAGGAAAACCCGACTTTTTTTTTGTATAGTAGAGATTGGAAAATAACTTCATTAAGGTACGTTATTTTTCAAAGGAGGAGATGTAATATATATATATACTATACATATATGTATATCGAATGCAAACTGTACTTCATACATTGTTGCATATGTATAAACAAACAGCAAATAAATGGTTGTATACCAATAAGAATTAACTGTTTTACGTTTCGCTAAGGCCACTGTTTACACATGGCCATTAATGCCGAAAAACAGGCCACCATTTGCTTCGATGTGCTTTGCAAGCGAACAACTTTTTAGGTTTTGAATTTTGGAAGACCACAAAGTGGTCGATTGTTGTTTTGTTTCCGGCTCGTATGAATATATTCAGGATTCGTCACCTGTGTAGATATTATATATACACTTTTTGAAGCACCACGATCGTACTTTTTCGAACTTCATTTCTTTGCACCAATCGACACGCGGCTTTTTATGGTGGATTGTTAAATTATGTGGGGTCCAACGGGAACCCACCTTTTTTGGACGACCCAGGGGATCATGGCAAATCTTATTGATGGTCGTCATACTAATGTCCAAGGAAGCCTCTATCTCACGGTATGTGACATGACGATCTTTGTTAATCAGTTCTTGCACAGCATCGATTTTTTGTGGCACAACAACTGATTTTGGACGACCTTCACGGAATTAGTCGCTGAGCGTACAGGGACCACGAAAAAACTCAATGTACAAATTTTTTTTAGATCTTAAGTAAGGTGCTTGTTCGCCGTGTAATAATTTTAGTTCATCGATGAATTCTTGTCTACGTAATCCACGTCGAAAGTTGTGAAAAATAATCGCACGAAAATGTTCACGGCCTAATTCCATTTTTCTGCCAAGGTAAATTTTTTATTTATTGTTAATCGATATCAAACGTGGTCGTACATTAAAAAAGTTGTATGTAGGTTTAGTCCACAAAACTCAAACTTTTTATGCAAATAACCTTTTGGCCCTAATATGGCTGGAAGTGACCTAGGCTAAAAACATAAATAGCAACCCTCGTAAAAAAAAGTTTTAAGAAAAGTTATCAGATGAACTGGAAACCAAATACCGAAAAATAGGATGGTCCTTCATACCCACAGGTGTATCCTATTTGGGAGGCGCGAGGGAGAGAATGGAGGAGATACATGTAAAAACCAGTGTTGACAGCTGCATTGCAAAAATAGCGCTAAATTCGATCGTGTTTGGAGAATTCCTGATTGGAGTTTTCGCATCGCAAGTCAGATTGTAGACAGTTTCAGAATACGATGAAACAATGGAGGAATAGCATCATCATGGAACTTCGAGTAGTTATGGACGGGATTGCCCGCAGCTCGGTGAAACACACTGCAGCTGGCTTTGTTTACTCGGCCAATTGTTAAGCTGGCCAAGTTAGACGTGAAGACAGAAAATCAACATGCCGATCAAGACGTAACCAGAAGTTTGGCGAACATCACGTCGAGCGACAAAATTAGCGAAGGAGGGAATGTTACGGCATGAACCACAACAACAAGCAGAACAAAGGGTTAAGCAATGGCAAAAAAAGGGAATGCCCTAAGCAGGTCGAATGGTAGAACGAAGGGTTAAGCAGGCGAATGGCAAAAAAAAAATGATTTACCTTTCTGTAAATCAATCATTTTATTATAATTTGTAAACTAAAAAACCTAGTTATCCACCCGAAACACCTGTGAAAAAGAATTTTGAATTATTGAGCGAGAGCCGCAATATATACTATACTAGCAAACCCGGCGAACTGCGTTTCGCCCCAGATTGCTTCGTTTTATGTAACATTTCGTTTGGTGATTAAAATATGAAGAACAATTTTTGTTTGTTTTATATTTGAAAAGGAAAAATTGTATTTCATTTCACAACAGTAATGAATTCTTTTCGATTACAAAATGAAGTGTTATTTAGTTGAACTTCTCTAAGTAAAATGAAAGTGAAACCAAAGTAAATACTGAATCGAAGCGTTATACGTGTTCGCAAATTATCCGTTTCATTGAAGTGCTCTTTGGTAAACCACATTTTTTGTTTTTGGTCTGACGTTAACACAAACAAAGCGGATGGTTTCCCAACTCGTGAACACGCAACGTATAACTGCCCATGTGAAAAACAATGATTTTCTAAATTAATCCCGCAAACACTAAGCGATTTGCCTTGCGACTTGTTAATTTTTCATTGCGAACGCAAGCCGAACTGGAAATTGCAATCGTTTGAAGTCAAACGGAAGATTAGTCGGAATCATTGGTATTCGAGGAATACATACATTTTCACCTGCGTACTTTCCGTTAATAATAGTTCCCTCAATCAAATCCCTCAATTAGTCTTTTTACCGAAAGTCGAGTACCGTTGCAAAGTCGCGGTGGATTCAAATTACGCAATGTCATAATAACTGTACCAACTTTGAGTTGCAATTTATGTGGTGGAAATCCTGGTAGCTACAGAGAGTTCAAAAACTCCGCTGGATAATTTACTACATCATCGGGATTTGTTATGGAATCAACGGATTTGTATGTCAAGCCAATTTTGCTTGAATTGTGAAATTCAGTGCGTGTACATCATTATTCTTTGCGGCAAGAATTGCTCGTTGACTTAACCAAGCATGATTCTGATAATTCTCAATAATGTTTGGGAAAACATTTTCAATAAGATCTAATTGAGAGACTACAAATCGGCAAAAGTCGTTGGTAAGAGTAATTAATCCAGATGTCGCATCAACTGGGACTTTTCCATTTCCAACAGCTAACAATTGTTTGGAAAATTGTGCAGCACTTTGATCATTTTGAAGTTGAACTCTCATATTAGTGGTTAGCGATAATGTTTTAACGTTATTCCATAAAAGGTGATGCCTTCAGGCAAGCATTAAATTCATCTGCAGGCGTTCCACGGGGAATTACTGGCAACGTCTGCCTGAAATCGCCTGCCAATAATATCATCAAGCCGCCAAAGATGTTATTATTTCGCCGAAGATCCTTCAGTGTGAAGTTAAGTGCTTCAAGTGATTTCTTATGTGTCATTGTGCACTCATCCCAAACAATGAGCTTGCATTGCATCAACAATTTTCCCATTGCACTGGATCGGGAAATATTGCAGGTTGGAGTATCAATTTTGTTTAAATTGAGTGGCAACTTAAGCGCAGAATGCGCAGTACGACAACCATCTAGAAGAGTCGCCGCAATTCCAAATGATGCTAACGCCAAAGCTATGTCACATCTTGATCGAATAGTGGCCAAAATCAATGAAATGACAAATGTTTTCCCTGTTCCTCCAGGTGCGTCCAGGAAGAATAGACCACCAGTGTTATTATTCACAGCATTATTAGCGTGAAAAAAATGCTTACAACTGTTCAATAATTCGTCTCTTTAACTGTTGTGTTCCCCTGTATATTGACGAAATGAAATATATTTGCAGAAATTGATGCGGTTCATCTGGTGCTGGTACCATTAAACCAAGCAAATGATATATTTGTCCTTTGTATCTGTAATTGCAAACAATCATTTGTTGAAGAATTCGGTGTTACTTCTGATCGTGTGATGGTGTAGTGTGTGTGGTGTATATATGTAGCTGTTACGTGTTGGAATTCATTGTGTTGGTGTGAGTGATTGGTTATGTTTGTTGTATCTTTTACCTTGCAAGTCGGCATGAAGCCGCCTTCTCGAATGATATTAGCTCCAAAGGAAGTCATGCGAAAGCAGTTATTGTATTCAAGGATGTGTTGAAGAAAATGGCTGGAATCGGGATCACTTCCATCGAACAATGGTTTCAGTGGCTGTGGTGGTGTAAGTAATGGATCCAGTTTGACTTTTCCACTTGCGCAGCACAATCCAGCCGTTTCTCTTTTTGAACTTTAACGCATTGCAATATCGGCATATAGTCGTCATTGGTCCAATATCTAAATTTTCATCATCACTGTAGTTCGCAGTGGGATCATATTGGAAGGCCAAGCGATTGTATGATGCCAATGATCTTCGTGTCCTCACGCGCTGTCCCAATCGGGAATTTTCTTTTATTATATTTTGTCTTTCTTCTGCTGTGAATACACTTGTTGCTGGCTTGCATGTCTTGTGAGGCGGCCGATGTTCGCTCGTCGTCCTTTAGGCATTTTGGACTGTGGACAGAGTGGTGAATTTAACCTCAAATGCACGATCCACATAATTTACACAGTTCAACTTACCACCTTAAAGACAAATGCCTGCTGAATTGAATAAAAATTTTCACAATACAATTTCGTTTTTTCACAGTGAACACAATACCGGTTTGTCACATGAAATTAACTGAGCAGAGAACAATGAGTAGCAGTCAAACAATGTATCACGCACCGGCGCCTACTTAAAATATTGGTTTGTAGTACATGCTATGTATCAGAGATGGCGCTGTATGTAGTATATAGTAGATAAAACAAATACAATTTCCCGCTTTTCTGTTGAAATTTTTCGTGAATTTTCTTTGCGAATGCAAACCCGTGGAAATCGGTTCGTGCGTTATGGAGTTATTGCGTCAAAAGGAAAACCCGACTTATTTTTTGTATAGTAGAGATTGGAAAATAACTTCATTATAGTACGTTATTTTTTCAAAAGGAGGGAGATGTAATATATATATATACTATACATATATGTATATCGAATGCAAACTGTACTTCATACATTGTTGCATATGTATAAACAAACAGCAAATAAATGGTTGTATACCAATAAGAATTAACTGTTTTACGTTTCGCTAAGGCCACTGTTTACACATGACCATTAATGCCGAAAAAACAGGCCACCATTTGCTTCGATGTGTGCTTTGCAAGCGAACAACTTTTTTGGTTTTGAATTTTGGAAGACCACAAAGTAGTCGATTGTTGTTTTGTTTCCGGCTCGTATGAATATATTCAGGATTTTTGTCACCACGATCGTACTTTTGGATCATTTCTTTGCACCAATCGACACGCGGCTTTTTATGGTGGATTGTTAAATTATGTGGGGTCCAACGGGAACCCACCTTTTTTATGCCCAGGGGATCATGGCAAATCTTATTGATGGTCGTCATACTAATGTCCAAGGAAGCCTCTATCTCACGGTATGTGACATGACGATCTTTGTTAATCAGTTCTTGCACAGCATCGATTTTTGTGGCACAACAACTGATTTTGGACGACCTTCTCGGAATTAGTCGCTGAGCGTACAGGGACCACGAAAAACTCAATGTACTAATTTTTTATACATCTTAAGTAAGGTGCTTGTTCGCCGTGTAATAATTTTAGTTCAAAACCAAATACCGAAAAATAGGATGGTCCTTCATACCCACAGGTGTATCCTATTTGGGAGGCGCGAGGGAGAGAATGGAGGAGATACATGTAAAAAAAACCAGTGTTGACAGCTGCATTTTTCAAAAATAGAAAAATACGCTAAATTCCAGAAACCTGACTTACGTAGTGTTGGAGAATCCGAAAGCTGACGTACTTACACCGAATTACTTCCTGAAAGCAGAGACTAGTTTGATGCCAGCGAATGACGACCGCAGCACGATCGGCTTGATTGGAGTTTTCGCTTCGCAAAGTCAGATTGTAGACAGTTTCAGAATACGATGAAGCAATGGAGGAATAGCATCATCATGGAACTTCGAGTAGTTAAGGACGGGATTGCCCGCAGCTCGGTGAAACACACTGCAGCTGGCTTGTTTACTCGGCCAATTGTTAAGCTGGCCAAGTTAGACGTGAAGACAGAAAATCAACATGCCGATCAAGACGTAACCAGAAGTTTGGCGAACATCACGTCGAGCGAAAAATTAGCGAAGGAGGAATGTTACGGCATGAACCAAAACAACAAGAGAACAAAGGGTTAAGCAATGGCAAAAAAGGGAATGCCCTAAGCAGGTCGAATGGTAGAACGAAGGGTTAAGCAGGCGAATGGCAAAAAAAAAAAAGATTTACCTTTCTGTAAATCAATCATTTTATTATAATTTGTAAACTAAAACCTAGTTATCCACCCGAAACACCTGTGAAAAAGAATTTTGAATTATTGAGCGAGAGCCGCAATATATACTATACTAGCAAACCCGGCGAACTGCGTTTCGCCCCAGATTGCTTCGTTTTATGTAACATTTCGTTTGGTGATTAAAATATGAAGAACAATTTTTGTTTGTTTTATATTTGAAAAGGAAAAATTGTATTTCATTTCACAACAGTAATGAATTCATTTCGATTACAAAAATTAAGTGTTATTTAGTTGAACTTCTCTAAGTAAATGAAAGTGAAACCAAAGTAAATACTGAATCGAAGCGTTTTACGTGTTCGCAAATTATCCGTTTCATTGAAGTGCTCTTTGGTAAACCACATTTTTGTTTTTGGTCTGACGTTAACACAAACAAAGCGGATGGTTTCCCAACTCGTGAACACGCAACGTATAACTGCCCATGTGAAAAACAATGATTTTCTAAATTAATCCCGCAAACACTAAGCGATTTGCCTTGCGACTTGTTAATTGTCATTGCGAACGCAAGCCGAACTGGAAATTGCAATCGTTTGAAGTCAAACGGAAGATTAGTCGGAATCATTGGTATTCGAGGAATACATACATTTTCACCTGCGTACTTTCCGTTAATAATAGTTCCCTCAATCAAATCCCTCAATTAGTCTTTTTACCGAAAGTCGAGTTTCGTTGCAAAGTCGCGGTGGATTCAAATTACGCAATGTCATAATAACTGTACCAACTTTGAGTTGCAATTTATGTGGTGGAAATCCTGGTAGCTACAGAGAGTTCAAAAACTCCGCTGGATAATTTACTACATCATCGGGATTTGTTATGGAATCAACGGATTTGTATGTCAAGCAATTTTTGCTTGAATTGTGAAATTCAGTGCGTGTACATCATTATTCTTTTGCGGCAAGAATTGCTCGTTGACTTAACCAAGCATGATTCTGATAATTCTCAATAATGTTTGGGAAAACATTTTCAATAAGATCTAATTGAGAGTCTACAAATCGGCAAAAGTCGTTGGTAAAGAGTAATTAATCCAGATGTCGCATCAACTGGGACTTTTCCATTTCCAACAGCTAACAATTGTTTGGAAAATTGTGCAGCACTTTGATCATTTTGAAGTTGAACTCTCATATTAGTGGTTAGCGATAATGTTTTTACGTTATTCCATAAAGGTGATGCCTTCAGGCAAGCATTAAATTCATCTGCAGGCGTTCCACGGGGAATTACTGGCAACGTCCGCCTGAAATCGCCTGCCAATAATATCATCAAGCCGCCAAAGATGTTATTATTTCGCCGAAGATCCTTCAGTGTGAAGTTAAGTGCTTCAAGTGATTTCTTATGTGTCATTGTGCACTCATCCCAAAAAATGAGCTTGCATTGCATCAACAATTTTCCCATTGCACTGGATCGGGAAATATTGCTTGTTGGAGTATCAATTTTGTTTAAATTGAGTGGCAACTTAAGCGCAGAATGCGCAGTACGACAGCCATCTAGAAGAGTCGCCGCAATTCCAAATGATGCTAACGCCAAAAGCTATGTCACATCTTGATCGAATAGTGGCCAAAATCAATGAAATGACAAATGTTTTCCCTGTTCCTCCAGGTGCGTCCAGGAAGAATAGACCACCAGTGTTATTATTCACAGCATTATTAGCGTGAAAAAATGCTTACAACTGTTCAATAATTCGTCTCTTTAACTGTTGTGTTCCCTGTATATTGACGAAATGAAATATATTTTCACAAATTGATGCGGTTCATCTGGTGCTGGTACCATTAAACCAAGCAAATGATATATTTGTCCTTGTATCTGTAATTGCAAACAATCATTTGTTGAAGAATTCGGTGTTACTTCTGATCGTGTGATGGTGTAGTGTGTGGTGTATATGTAGCTGTTACGTGTTGGAATTCATTGTGTTGGTGTGAGTGATTGGTTATGTGTGTTGTATCTTTTACCTTGCAAGTCGGCATGAAGCCGCCTTCTCGAATGATATTAGCTCCAAAGGAAGTCATGCGAAAGCAGTTATTGTATTCAAGGATGTGTTGAAGAAAATGGCTGGAATCGGGATCACTTCCATCGAACAATGGTTTCAGTGGCTGTGGTGGTGTAAGTAATGGATCCAGTTTGACTTTTCCACTTGCGCAGCACAATCCAGCCGTTTCTCTTTTTGAACTTTAACGCATTGCAATATCGGCATATAGTCGTCATTGGTCCAATATCTAAATTTTCATCATCACTGTAGTTCGCAGTGGGATCATATTGGAAGGCCAAGCGATTGTATGATGCCAATGATCTTCGTGTCCTCACGCGCTGTCCCAATCGGGAATTTTCTTTTATTATATTTTGTCTTTCTTCTGCTGTGAATACACTTGTTGCTGGCTTGCATGTCTTGTGAGGCGGCCGATGTTCGCTCGTCGTCCTTTAGGCATTTTGGACTGTGGACAGAGTGGTGAATTTAACCTCAAATGCACGATCCACATAATTTACACAGTTCAACTTACCACCTTAAAGACAAATGCCTGCTGAATTGAATAAAAATTTTCACAATACAATTTCTTTTTCACAGTGAACACAATACCGGTTTGTCACATGAAATTAACTGAGCAGAGAACAATGAGTAGCAGTCAAACAATGTATCACGCACCGGCGCCTACTTAAAATATTGGTTTGTAGTACATGCTATGTATCAGAGATGGCGCTGTATGTAGTATATAGTAGATAAAACAAATACAATTTCCCCTTTTCTGTTGAAATTTTTCGTGAATTTTTCTTTGCTATAAACCTCACGGAGCACGAGACCTTTCCAACGAATGCAAACCCGTGGAAATCGGTTCGTGCGTTATGGAGTTATTGCGTCAAAAAGGAAAACCCGACTTATTTTTATATAGTAGAGATTGGAAAATAACTTCATTATAGTACGTTATTTTTCAAAAAGAGGGAGATGTAATATATATATATACTATACATATATGTATATCGAATGCAAACTGTACTTCATACATTGTTGCATATGTATAAACAAACATATCTGAGTCCCAGTCGTTGAACCAAGTGGCCGAAACCCGAGCCAGTCTGTGTACTTTGGTCGGCTAGCGGAAAGTGCAAGTGTGAGCATAATTGTTACATGCGGACCTCACATGCACATGAATTCAAGTGTATGTGCAGGGTATATACCCTCGCGCTCCAGCCTAAGCGAGCATAGTTACATATTGTTGGGGCCGAAAATAGGTACATAACTCGGAGCATCACTGATAAGCAGAATTCTATTTCGGAAACGCATAAAAGCGCATATCCATAAATAACTCCGAAAGTGGATCGTTAGAGAGAGAGTCGCTGCAGTAAGCACGCATGCAAGAGAGAGTTGTTGCGTGTACTTTGATAAGAGAGTCATATAAAGAGAGCATAAACCTAAGCTTGACCGAAATTTCGCTAAAGCCCGCGAAAGATCATACGTTTATACATTTAAAGCTCCTCCAAATATCGTTCGATCTTCGAGCTTTATATTCTGTACAGATTAGCTGAAGTTAGAAAAGTAGTGCCGGAGTTATTCGCAAATATACGCTTGGTAAAATCAGACGTGATTGTGAACAAACGTAGGCCTATTTCAAACCGATTACATAATCCCTCGTGGCGAAAATTTTCTGACCATAAATTCGGGAGTGATTAATAAAATAAATTGAGCCTGTGTGCTAGTGATAGTGACCCATCTCAGGTATGTCGGCAGTTAGCTAGGAGTGTTTTCGGTCTAGTTTATTCAAAATTATGGTTATAGCCCGGACCGTGCGTACCAGCCCAAGTGCCTACAGACACCGAGGGGCTCTACAAAAGGTGTGTTTTTGGAGCGATCCTCAAACGAAAAGAGGTACCCTTCAACCCCTTTTGGAGACAACGATCGCAGAGAACCTCCGCTTGGCGTAAGCAGCTCCAAGCCACCGTCGCCTTTGGCACTCCAGCCTTAAAGGAGGCGCCTCGGAATCTTTTCCCAGCTTCACTGGAACCACCCTTCTATCGCACCCGTCAGTGCTAGGGTGAACAGCGGAGCGACTGCGAGCGAATCTTCAATTTGACGGGCTGATGCCCTAAACCAATGCGCCGGCAACCCCTTCGGCTGATCTAGCTGCACCAGCTGAAGGCCAGAAATGATTTCGGACTGATTTACTGCCGGAAACTTGGGACATCGACATTGGCAACATTTTGACTGACCTGTTCCAAGAGTAGCAGTGGTCCACCACGTGACATAGGATCGTCGTTCCTCTTCAAATACATATAAGCCCGGTTTCTTTATCTTAATTCGATATGATAGTTTAAAGTCTATTTTATTTCAGCTATACCTATATATATATATGTATATCTAGTTATGTAACCGTGGAAGTGTAATAGTTTTTTGGAAAAGAATGGGTATGAGACATTAATATTAATTGAGATTGCAAAGCCGTACACGTCAGTAAGCTCGTGTGCATATACTGGTATTAACTCAGAATATGCACCTACGTCATCATTGAGCTCAACGATCTCGGAAGGAGTAAGTGTTACAAAACACCACTAAACCAAGAATTAATGCAGTGAGTTCTTAAATGTAAAATGTGTATGCACAGAGCAGAAACGTAACCTGCGTGTTAGCCCTTGTTTCTTCTCGAAATTCTTAATAATTTCTAAACCAAAATGTATTTATACTCCTCGCCTTTCCATTGTATTATCTACCCATGATTCTTATTCTTTACATCAATATCTATATTTTTATACTCTACCGTAAATTCCTATAAAATAAGTATATATACTGAGTTGCTAAGAACCCCACTAAAGATGAATTCTACTAGAAGTTAAGAAAGCTTGAAAAGAGTTGGAATTGTAAAATTAGGAAAAACATGGAAACGTATATAAGGGCATTAATTTTGAAACGCAAATCTAATATTTTCTAAATTTAGACATCCGTCCTCAGACAAGCAAGATCGAAGTGGCACGATGAAAACTGTATAAGCACATAAAAGGGTCTATACGGTTCGATTAACCTGTATAGCATAGGTTGGGAGGGTAGTGAAGAGGGAGATACTCGATGACACCTGAGTTTCTTAAATTTTTAATAGAGTAGTTGATATGCATATCCCCAACCCCAATACATACCATTCAGTTACCATTCATTCAGTTCTGTTTGACCTGGTTATTTTTCCTTTTTTTTTTTTGTGTTGATTTTTTTGATTCTTTTTAAAATGTGCACCTAAACATTATGCGAGTGTGTGTCAGTATACAAGATAGAAGAGAGTAGAACGAACCCCGACAATCCGGCGAGCTAAGTCAGAGCATAGCTAGAGGTGCACACGAAATCTTCTTATACTAGTTTGGGTAAAAGGCATCTATCCCACACTTGCACGCTACAATATATACATAAGAATATATAAGCGTCTCTCCACTGCCGCTGTTGGCAGCGCAGCCGCGAGACTGAGCCTTCCGTAGCTCCTAAGACACAATTCTCAAATCAGAAACTTTTGAGAAGTGGAAGCAGCTCCTTTTCTGCTCTTAATAAGAAGAACTCAAAACCAAATATTGAAGATAACTTCTACAAAGCAAAGCACCGGCCCACAACGGAAAACACGAATCCGAAACAAGCACTAGTAAACTGCAACCAAGCAAACGGGAATACAAATCCCACGGCGACTACGGAGCACATGCGTCCCAAGCCAACCACAGGGAACACACATCCCAAACACACCACGAGGATCTCAGACATGAGACAAGAATCAACACACTAGAACCAGGCGCTCGACACAGGAAGCCCAGGACCAAAACAAACTACGGGGCACACGCACCTCGAACACACCACAAGGATCTCACACACGAGACAAACACCAACAAACTTGAACCCGCTCGACACAGGAAGCCCAGGTGTAAGTTCAGCCACAGCGCACCCATGCACCCTACCCTCAACGGAGAAGGTGAACCCACGGACACCCTCAAAGACGACAACCAGCCTCGAACAACGACAACGACAACGGCAGCAACAGTGCAACAACCAAACCACGAGGGAAACAGCCACGCAAATCCCTTGCTGGTCGGGTCCAATCATCGAACTAATATCCACAGAACCTCTCCACCGGAACCGGAATCTAGCCCGATGACCCCCGAAACACCGACCGCAGCCCTGTCGTACCCACGGCCGACGCCACACCGATTTTCGCCAACCCACTGGAGTACCTTCCGCGTACCGACGTGCCCACTAGCGCCATGCACCACGCCATGCCTAGCACCACGTCCGAAATCTTCGTCGCCCAAACAAGTCGTTGCTGCGAAAACAGAGTCGTCACTGAGACCCGCCTGGCCATACGTAGGTCTGGAGACATTACCCCCCAGATATACCGCCAGACCCACGAAGCTACGCCACTCACGGCCAACGCTACCTCGATCGTCGTCCACATAAGCGACTACCCACGTAGGATCGAACACCCCAGCGCGTTCGACACAACCATCCTCCCAGGAGACCCAAGCCAGCCCAAGGACCCCGAAAACCCCGATCTCACCGAACCCGATCCAGAACTAATCTCCGATCCCTGGCCACCGGACATAGCAGCACAGATCGAAGAATTTCTGGACACAGAACTTTTAAAGTTCAATAATCTCTACGGCACCTCCAACATCGCCGAGCACACCATCGTCATTAGCGATAATCGACCCTATCGTACTCGTACGGTAAAAGAACGGCAAATGGCGCATGTGCGTGGACTACCGACAACGAAACACTCACTCAATTCCTGACGCGTACCCACAGCCCAGGATTAACTTGGAGCACCTACATCTTGGAACCCCTCGATCTGAAGAACGGATACTGGCAAATACCCATGGCCAACGGAAGTCGAGAAGCCACCGCCTTCACAGTCCCCGGCAGAGGTCTCTATCAATGTGAAGTGATGTCCTTCGGATTAAATTCTGCACCATTCAAACGGGCCCTCGATACCGTGATCGGTGCCGACATGGAACCCTACGCATTCGCATATTTAGACAACAACCACCTCGGACAACCGGGACCACCTAGTCATCTCTCGCCTTCGAAAAGTCAACCTGCGGATAAACGCGGAAAAGTGCACCTTTTTCCAAAGCCGGATCAAATATCTTGGTCACGTGATCAGCGAAGAAGATATGCACACGGACCCCGACAAGATTGCTGCCGTCAAAGAACTCAAGCCACCCACGAACCTAAAGGAACTACGTCAGTGCATCGGAATAGCATCTTGGTACCGAAGATTCGTTTTAAACTTTGCTACAGTCGTCCAACCAATGTCTCAGCTACTAAAGAAAGGATAAAAAAGGACATGAACCGCAGATCAACAAGCGGCCTTTTTACAAACTAAGGGAACTACTCAAATGACCGCTCCCCGTACTTGCATTTTACCTTTTTTCAACGTCAAGTTTTCACTACAAACAGATGCAAAAACAACCTCGGCATAGGCGCGCCGTCCTCACGCAGGATATCGAAGGAAAGGAACGCGTCACCGCCTATGTCAACCGAAGCTTGAACCAGGCCCAAGAAAACTACTCCGCCACCGACAAGGAATGCCTCGCCGTCATTTGGGCAATCCTACGCTGCTACCTAGAAGGATACCGGATCGACGCTATAACCGACCATCTCGCGCAGAAATGGCTGAATACTCTGGAAAGCCCCTACGGAAGAATAGCGAGATGGGCGCTCGAACTCCAACAGTATCAGTACGACGTCCACTATAGAGCAGGGGAAACAAAACGTGGTTGCCGACGCCCTGTCCCGACAACCCTTGGAAACGCTAGCAAGGACTTGCCCTGGCTTGCACGAAAGATTCAGCAAACCAAGGAAGATCCCGATAAATACCCAGACTACGTCTTCGAGAATGGCGAACTCTACAGCCATCTGGGCCACGGATATGGACGATCACGACAACGTGTCATTTTCGTTTTGCGTCCCAAAGGACCAACGCCAAAGAGTCCCCTTTTGAAATGCCATGATCAGCCCACGGCAGGCCACCCCGGCATTCGGAAGACCATCACAGATGTGAGGAAGGACGTACGCGGCTGTTTGAGCTGCAAAAATGAGTTCAAAACACTGCAGCGCAAGCCCGTGGGTAAGATGCTCACCCGCAAGGCAGAGGAACCTTTCGCCACACTATGCGCCGACTTCGTGGGGCCACTGCCCCGATCCAAACGAGGAAACGCCATGCTACTGGTATTTTTCGACACCTTCTCGAAATGGATCGAACTAGTGCCAAACTAAGAAAGCTACCACAGCTTCCCTAGAGCGAGCTTTTCGGGAACGCATTCTAAGTTACTTCGGCGTACCAAAACGATTTGTCTGCGACAACGGAACGCAGTTAACCAGCCGCTCCTTTCGCACGTTTCTGCCAACAGCCGGCGTGGATCTGCCGCCTAAACCGCACCGTACTGCCCCAGGCCCAAAAACCCTACGGAACGGGCCAATCGGACGGTGAAGACCATGATTGCACAATTCGTGGAGGACCACCAAAACACACGGGATGAGCTGATACCCGAGATTTCACTGGCAATCAACTCCAGGAAGCCTCCAGAGAATCTAGAGACTCTCCTCCTCTACTCCAAAGGGAGTGATGGGCATTCGCGTCGCAACCTAGGACGATGTCGAGACCCTTTTTTCCGCACTCGGTGGATTAGGGCCCTGACATCCCCGAGGGTCAGCTCATACGGCAGGTATGCCGAGGCCAGGTATAGGATCTTCCCGTCCTTTCTTCACATAGTGCCACCTGCAAGGAAACAGAACATTAAGCTCGCTTCTTGGATACAGGTTCTTGGCTTACCCACGGGGTGTGGCGTGAAAGGCGGTATCCGCGACCGTTCAGTCCCCGAACCCCTCCCTCAAAGGTCCAGGGCTCTGGGTAGAAGGCCACGTCTACCGCCCTGCTCGTCCATAAACCGCAGCAGGTCCGCCGATGGTACACTTGAGTGATGCAGATTAATCTGCACCACCTTCATGCTGTTCAGTGGACCTACTACTACCGCCAGTGTGCCTATACCAAAGGATATGCGGCAGTCCTTTTCAAGGAGTTTGGCAAAGTTTTCTTGACCAATACATCCAGAGTTCCTTGCCGTTCCCTTGTCAATGGCATCCTCCATGGCGGTCAGGATCTCTGATTCTGTTCAGCCAGTTAACGTCCGATATCCTCCCGGAAGTGGCTTCGGTCGATAATGGCTGTCTGCAGCTTCAGGCGGTGCTCCTTGGCTGGCGTCTTCCATCCTCGCCTACTTCGGCTCCTGGAAGCTCTTATGGACACATCCGTCCTACTGCCGGTTGAACCTCGGCTCTCGACCAGTCGGTTCCACCGTTGTCTTCTGTACAGAGGGGCGTTGGTGGTACCTTGGCGCTCGCCGTGTTCTGCGGCTGAGGTTCTTTTCCTTCTGCTTCCCGGTGAAGAGGACGGCGGTATCCGCGACCACCGTCGCGTGTTCGCCCTCCCTCTGGTCTCCATTGGCAGGAGCGACTCCGTTCAGCTGCTCGTACCTCCGCACGTTCTGTTCGTGCTTCTTCCTTAGGCATCCTTTCCCTCGCGGTCAGCGTTTGGGGGTTTTTATTATACCACGAAGGTATTTTACCGATGCCCTGTATCCCAAAAAGCCGTTTGCGTCGGGTCTGAGGCTCCTCCTCCGTCCCAGGTAATGGACTCGAGTCGACCTGGATGTTGGGAGCCGTGACTTGTGGCTCCGCCTTCTGCAGCTCCTCTCTCCAAGGCGAGATACTTGGCCAAGTCTGCCTCCGACACTGAGGGGCCAGTGAAGACGAAAAATTTCCGTCGCTGGTTCCCAAAAAAGTTCCAGGTCCTTATCGTCTCTTTCTGCCTGCGGATCCTCCTTTTGCTTGTGGCATTACACGATCTGGCAGCCAAGCACTCCACTGCCATCTCGGGTTTCCTGCAGTCACAGGATGTCGACGCCGGAGGGCCTGCGCTCGCAATCCCAATCACCACCGGTATCTGGGTCTCCGACTCCCCCGCACCGTAACTGTTGTTGCGTTAACGGACATTGCCCCCGAACGTACGCGTTTTAGCCCTACCGCCAGGGTGAACTACTTTTAATAAACGGCGCTCACCCTTGACCTGCTCGGCTTGATTTGGCCCTTCTGGCAGAATGTGCTGCCGCCCGTAAACTTGTGATAAACGGTCCAGAACGCTTACCCTCATCACGGCAAGATGGTAGTTCGCGAGGGGTGGCTATTGAAAAATAAATTAAGTCGACAATTTTCGACTTGGCTATTGAAACCGAAATTAAGTCGAAAATTGTAGGCACAACCTTTATACAAGGTACAAAAATGAAACTTCTATTACGCCAAAACATCCGACGTATTAAAGGCACAACTGGCAAAAAATGGCAATCCCCAACTAGAAAGGCAAAACTGCCGGTTTCATTGCGACAGAAATCGAAAACTTTACGGAGACTATTGGAAAATTCGTATATCGATGAGAGTTTATCGGCCGAACACGCTGATAAATTCAGTAAAAAAAACAAAAAATTAATACAATGATTAAAAATTGTGAACAGGAAAAACTCAAAACAATTCTTGGTTGCAAAATTTCACAACAATGAACGAGTACCGCAAAGTATCGCCATGTAGTACTGACATGACGGGCAATGTAAATTCAAAATTGTACACCCAAGGAGGACAAACTTATCGAGGTAATAATTACCAAGCTAATTTTCACCTCTAGAGGAAATGGCCATGGTAACTATCAGTACAACGGTCGCTACCAAAACAATGGCTACTACCGAAATAACGGCTACAACCAAAATTATAATAACCGAAATTATTATACCCATCTATAGTATCTATAGATTGGTGTCGTGGAAACTATAGAGGAAAACAACCGTGGAGGAGCTAACAACAATAACAACAATAATAATGGCAACTCACAAATAATAATATTGTCCGACAAGTACAAACCCCGTGGGAAAACCAATAAATACCATTAAGATACAAAACCCAGTAAAACAAACAGTTCACACTATTAACCTTAACTTCCATCTCTTTGTTTCACTTAAAAATGAACAAACTAAAAAATTATATACATTATTAGTTGAAACTGGTGCAGACATTTCATTAACAAAAGAAGATTCAGATTCATTTTATGATATTGATTATCATAATACTACTCAAATATCAAAAGTTTTGGTGAAGGAACAATAAACTCAAAAGGACTAACTTCAATATAACTTTTTCAAATAACTATGCCATTCCACATAATTTCCACTTAGTAACATCAGATTTTCCAACTCCATGTAATGGAATCATAGGCGTCGACTTTATGAAAAAAAAGTACAATTGTCAAATAGACTTCAAGACAACAGAACAAGAATTACCGGAAAACGATTTTCGACCATTATTTATGCTAAGACCCAGACAAAACTTGATCAGCCAATAAACATTCCAATAAATCATACCCTACAAAACAATTTGACAATTCTACCAGCAAGATTTTACTGAAATTGTCCGAAAACTTGTGATAAACGCAGGAACCAGATATATATTTATACCAAACTAAAAATACAAAACGGAGTATTCATTTGAAACTCCATAGCAGATTCAAAAAAAACATTTGTCCGAATTTTAAACACTATAAATAAAACCGAAATTATCCAAATTAACGAATTAAAACTGATCCATTAGATGACTACGACATAGCAAATAAAAGGACAAAACAAATAAAAAATGAAAAACAATACAGACATTTTAAATAAATTGAATACAAATTTCCCTTCCCAATTTAAAAACAATATTTAATGAATTTAAAATCATTAACCAATTTAATACAATACTTAATGAATTATGCACAAAATACATAGACATATTCGAAATAGAAACCGAATCGATATCAATAAATAATTTTTACAAACAAAAAAAATAAGGATGAAAGATGATAGTCCCCATGACACAGTCAAAAAAGAGAAGTACAGAAAAACAGGTTGAAAAATTAATAAAAGATAAAATAGTAGAACCTATCGCCAAATTAGCAAAAATCTTATCTGATCAATTTTTCACTACCAAGAATAGATAATATTTTTGATCAATTGGGTAGGGCTAAATATTTGTCATCTCTAGATTTAATGTCAGGATTTCACCAAATAGAACTCGAAGAAAGGCCAGAAATATAACCATCTTTTTCCACGAGCAATGGCTCCTTTCGGATCACGCGATTACCTTATGGCTTAAAAATGGCAAAAATTTCAACGGGGAAAGAATGATGACAATTTGCATTTTTAGGTATCGAACCTTCACAGGCATTCCTATATATGGATGACCTTGTTGTCATCGGTTGCTCAGAAAAAGCATATGATTAAAAACCCTACAAACGTCTTTGAATTAAAATTTGTAGGAAGCGCAACCTAAAATTGCACGCCGAAAAGTGCTCATTCTTCAGACACAAAGTAAAAATTCCTAGGTCACAAGTGCACCGATAAAAAGTATTTTACCAGACAGTAAAAAATATGATGTAATAGAAAAATACCCAGTACCAACAAACGAGAAAGACGCAGACAGTGCCAGAAGATTTGTTTTTATTTTGCTATTACTACAGACGATTTATAAACAACTTTTCCGATTACTCACGTCAAATAACTAGATTATATAAAAAGAATGTTAAATTTGAATGGACAGATCAATGTCAAAAACACCTTCAACTATTTAAAAGTTCAATTTTGAGCGAAACCCACTTTTACTATACAACAATATCCTGATTTCAATAAAGAATTTTGTATCACAACAGACGCAAAGCAAGCTGAAAATTCATGTGGAGCTGTCCTAACTCAAGATTATAATGGAACTCAACTACCCGTAGCATATGCATAAAGATCAACAGAACAAGAATTAGCAGCTATTCATTGGGCAATTAAGCATTTTCGACCATATATTTATGGCAAACACTTTACAGTTAAAACCGACCATAGACCACTAACCTATTTATTCTCTATGACTAACCCATTTTAGATTTAGATTAGATCTAGAAGAGTATGATTTTTTGTGACTGTGGAATATCTTAAGGGAAGAGACAACCATATCGCGGACGCATTGTCCAGAATAACAATCAAGGATCTACAAAATATCCAAAGAGATAATCAATTCTTTTCGTCACTACCAGAAAATTAAACAGAAACATTCCTGCGCAGGAAAAAAAAAAAATTAGATTTTTCTAGGAAAACTCTAAATAAAGATTTGGTAAGCTTCATTTATAAATTCCGAGAGGTACGAAAAAGACGGTGACATTTCTAATAACAGATTCGATATGCTTACTAACGCATGGGGAAAAAAAGTTATAGCAAGAATTGACGTTACCTATATGTACACCAATGGAATTCTCGACTTAGGTCAGTACTTCCAAAGGCTTGAAAAGGAAGCCGGTATACATAATGTCAGCCAACTCAAAGTGCCACCGAGCGGTAAGATCTTTGAAACTACCTTAATAGAATCTTTTAAAATTATGGGCAATAAAATATAACAATCTCTAAGAGTAGCGTTACTCAAGCCAGTGACCCTTTTATTAAATAATGAAAAGAGAAAAGAATTCAATCCATTTCAAGGAGGTCATACAGGCATTACAAAAACCTTGGCCAAGGTCCAGAGACACTATTATTGGAAAAATATGTCTAAAGACATAAAAATTACATAAGAAAATGTCCCAAATGCCAAAATTCTAAAACGACTAAACATACCAAGACCCCATTAACTACGACGGAAAACCCCACAAATGGCTTTCGATAGGGTAATTGTGGATACAATTGTGGTAGTGGGCCTACCAAAATCGCACAATGGCAACGAATACGCAGTAACACTAATATCCGATTTGACCAAATATTTAGTAGTCATACCGATACAAAACAAAAGTGCGAACACCGTAGCTAAAGCCATTTTTTAAAGAATTTATTCGGAAGTCCGGTCCAATGAAGACGTTCATTACGGATATGGGAACAGAATATGAAAATTCAATAATTGACGACTTGTGCAAAATATCTAAAAAATCAAAAATATAACATCTACTGCACACCACCACCAAACAGTAGGAACAGTTGAAAGAATCCATAGAACATATAATGAATTCATTCGACCCTACATTTCAGTAGATTAAACTGATTGGGACGTTTGGCTCCAATATTTCGTATACTGTTTCAATACGACAACCTCTATGGTACATGATTACTGTCCATATGAGCTAGTATTCGGTAAAGCAACGAACTTACCAATACATTTTAATAGCATAGATAGAATAGAACCACTCTACAACGTAGATGACTACGCTAAGGAATCAAAGTTTAGGCTTAGCCTATAAAAAGAGCCAGAGAATAATGATTGATGATAATAAAACAAAAAATAAGGAATTGTATAGTATGATAGGAAAGTTTGAAATATTCAACTCAAAATAGGAGACCAAGTTTTGCTTAAAAACGAAGTAGGACATAAATTTGATTGTGAATACAAAGGTCCCTATAAGGTAGAAGGAGACAGAGATAACATAACAATATCAAATAACGAGAAAGAACGTGTTGTGTCGCCGTTACGCAAAACTACTTTTATACCCGTACTCAGTCAGTATGATTTATGTGGAATTTTCAAATGTTTTATCAGTTTTGTAACGAACCCTGGGACCAGGGCCCGTTAAATTCATATTCATAGCACTAAGTTACTTTGTCAAATATGTATAATCTATACACCAACAACACATACACCATACACCTGACACTGTACAATTTCCAAGTCCCAAGCGCCGATCGATTTCTGCAGAATCGACACACGCGCCATAATTTCCACAGAGTTACCCAACCCAGTTTCCCCGAATTTCAAAATTACAC
The DNA here is from genome assembly GCA_009664405.1 of Drosophila bifasciata. Classification (NCBI taxonomy): domain Eukaryota; kingdom Metazoa; phylum Arthropoda; class Insecta; order Diptera; family Drosophilidae; genus Drosophila; species Drosophila bifasciata. The sequence continues at coordinate 37,353,149 of CM019042.1, read as the reverse complement.
TCAGGTCATTTCCCGGTGCAACCGAGTCAATGACCAAAGTGCCAAAACTACACTCAGCTCATTTCTCGGTGCAACCGAGGCAATGACCGTGTCGGTGGAACGAGTGGAGAACTCGACACCACTTCCGTAACCACAAACTTGCAGACTCAGCCATCGAGATCGGCCTTAAATAGCCCGAGCTCTCGATCAATCAGGGCAGTCCATCGCCTATTCTAAACCGTATCGGCAGTACATCCGCCGCGGCTACCAACACCACGCCTCAGCAAGAAAACAATACAAGAACCACTACACGAAACCAGAACCACGAGAAACAATACAGAACACAAATAAAACCATTTAATAACATCAAAAACAAACTCAACGAAGTGTCATCATATCTTCGCCGAGCGCGAATACAAATCAGGTGACGCAAAAAAACCCATATTACCGCACACACTAAAACTCAGGTGTCAGCGTTTTCCTTTCATCGCCAAGTGCGATTACCAAACTACCTACACGTTAACCAGACTCTACGCCCGCTCCACTATCGGTCTCACGGCCAAGCCCTGCCCTAAAGTTCCAGCAATACTACAAAATTTCTTGTAGAGAACCCTGGACAGACTGAGCCTACCTCAGCCTGAGATAGGTATCCTTACAAGTGGCGCCCGAGCAGGGACTTACGGAAACTTTAAGGAGATTTCAAAGCCGACTTTCTGGCAACTTTAAGGAAACTTAAAGAAAAACCTTAACACGGGGCTACGTGGGCTAAAGGCCCACGGCCACCGAGAAAGAATAGTAGAGCTAACCACAGAACACAAGTCCGGTACAAAACCAAATCCGCGCACCCACCCGAATCCAGTCTCGAGTGCCACCGGAAAAGTATACGCAGTGACCAAGTGCTAAAACAGTGAAAAAGTGCCAAAAACAACGCAGAGGAAAACTCAGTCCAATCACCATTTAAACCTACGAAGACGACTCAGGCAGTGAATTCTACACCAGCGAGCAAACCCCAACCCAGGCGTCAGCATCGGCTGGATCCACAAACGCCGCCGAGACGAGCTGGAGGCCTTCGCCAAGGAATTCGGATTTGACAACGAAGGAACTGCCGAAGAGTTGCACAAGAACTTTGCCATACTAGTCGCCGGACCACTCCCGCCGGGTGCCTGGACTCTCTTGGCAGAACTCGAGAGACAATACGCCAGCAGGACGCTCCAAGTCCCCCGTGGCCCACTACCCAGGACCATCAGGCACCGGAGGATGGGACCCCAAAGCAGGCTTGCAAGTTCCCGCAGCCCCAGAGCCCACGCCCCGACCACCAGTGGTCACAGCCGCCGATCTTCCAAGGCCGCCCACTATGGAAACCTCCCGTTCGCCCACACAGAGAATTATACCATCGATTGACGCACCCATAATCGGGCCCGACTATAACCACGTCGCACGCACAGCAGAACGCATCCGCGGATGGGGCATCCAGTTCAACGGAGAAGATGACCCAATATCGTGGAACGCGCACGCGCCCAAGGAGTGGACACCAACCAGCTGCCTCGGAGCATGGCCGAACTACTCACCGACCGAGCCAGTCGCTGGCACCGTACCAGCCAACTACAGAGCAGTTCCTGGGCACATTTCCGCCAGGAGTTTCTGGCGTATTTTCTGCCGCCAAGGTATTTTTGAACAATGGGAGGACCAGATCCGAGGCCGCAAGCAAGCGGTGGGAGAACCATTCAAAGACTATCTCATCGAGATACGGCTACTCATGCACCATGCCGAGTACGACCTAGTTAAGGAACTCTATAGGATCTACGACAACGCCCTGCCAGGACTCCAACTATACGTGCGACGAGACGAATTGGAAAGTTTGTCACAGCTAACCCGATTAGCGGCAGAGTACGAGATTATTCACGAGAGGAAACACGCGACGACTCCCGCACCCATGCGAATCCCACCAAGAGACACCAGGCCGGCAAGGCACCCAGACCGCAGAGAAGGTGAGTCCTACCGTACACCCTTCCAGAGACCCCCATTGGGATTCAACCGACACACCGCGCAGACAGTCATCGAATCAAAATAATAAAACGAACCACTACGTCGCCCATCGAATGATCACCACTCCCATTGCCAACCCACGCGCAGCCTGTCGCCGATGTGGTCAAGCTGGACACGCCGCCTATGACGCCTATGACGCTTCGATCCTATTCTGCTGGGAATGTGGAAAACGCGACACTCGAACCGTCGACTGCTGCCGCCGAGCCACGTCGGGAAAACGACACGCGTCCTCAACTGACCCGGGATCAGCCGAGAACGACGCCTCCACAGTCTCGCGACTAAGCAACCCACTACACGTGAACGACGGCCGAATAGTGGCGATAGTGACAATAGGAGGCCACCATCGACACCAGGGCATCCCGAAGTTTCGTCAGCGACAACCTGGCCCGACAACTAAACAACAACTCCAACCTGCAAGATGCATGCGTCCGCATACGCCTGGCTGACGGCTCAGTCAGAGAGATCACACAAGTTCTACTGGCGCACATCAAGCTGGATCAACGAGAGGCCCAAATCCCACTCCTGGTCCTCCCTAACATGCTGGAGCAAGTTATAGTCGGCATGGACTTCCTATGTGCTATCGAAACGACGATCCAATGCGGCACCACGCTGCTAAAGCTACAAGATCGCCACCTCACGCCAACGCCACCGTCAGTTCAATCCAACCACGTACAAGTCACCGAACCCAGCACCAAGAAATCTAGGTCAACAGCGAACACACTTCCCCGACCTACCACAAAGAACACGGCCCCCAATATCACAACGAAGAATACCACCCCGAAACCAACCGCAGCGAACACATTTCCCCGACCTACCGCAAAGAAGACGGCACTCAATAATGCAACGAAGAATACGACACCGAAACCAACCACAGCGAAAGCAAAGAACCGGCCCACAACGGAAAACACGAATCCGATGCAAGCACCGGTACACTTTACATTTTTTTGCTGCATCTGTCATCTACATCGACATCTTCATCAGTTCTCACAAAAACACACGTACACTGCGTAGAGAGAGCGATACTGCATTTTTCGTTTTGTTCTATCTAAAAATTATGGATTTTCGTCTTTTTTGTGGTGGCGGGAGGGGGCGTGGCAAAATTTTGAAATAAACTTGCACTGAATCGATATAACAGGAGTCTGGAAAAAAGGTTTGGTTGCTCTAGGTTGAGCATCTGAGATCGAGGAGCTAATTTGTACGAAAAACCAAATCGAATCTTTTTTGTCTGAGTGCGAGAGAGAAGGAACGATGTTTTTATACCCGTACTCAAAGAGTAAAAGGGTATATTGAATTTGTGGTAAAAGTGGATGTGTGTAACATAGAGAAGAAATAATTTCCGACGCTATAAAGTATATATATTCTTAATCAGTATCAACAGCCGAGTCGATGTAGCCCTGTGTGTCCGTCCGTCTGTCCGTATGTCAGTTTGTCCGTCTGTCTGTCTGTCCGTCTTGTTTGTCGCCCATTGCGCGAAGGCTATAAAAGATAGAACAACCAAATTTTTTTCCAGACTGATGTGATATCTCACTCCTAGAAAAGAGTTTCAAAATTTCTAATAATCCGATCCGATTCAGATTTAGTTCTCTGATAGTTATGGTTTTTTTCTGTGATTCTGCATTTTTCGTTTTCTCTTATCTTCCAGATTGTGGACGCCAAAAAAGTGCGCCCTTTGTGGGGGCGGAAGTGGGCGCAAAAATTTTGAAACACTTTTCTAGAAGTGAGATATCACATCAGTGTAGAAACAAAATTTGGTTGCTCTATCTTTATGCAGCCTCCGAGCAATGGGCGACAAACAAGACGGACGGACAGACAGATAGAGAGACGGACATTTACCACAAAATACAATATACCCTTTTTAATCTTCGAGTACGGGAGTAATAAAAACAAAAATAAAATAGTACATAAAAGATAGGTTAAACATTTTTTATTTCATAATCATTTTGTTTCTCTTATAAATATTTCAAATATGGCCATACATATAATAAGATCCCCTATCCATACATAAAGATCCATAAGATCCATACATAAGTAGTTACATATATATACAAAAAAATAATTAAAATAATAATTGAACAATTTTTACTTACCTAAACTCTTTAGTTTAATAATTATATATTCATTGGAAAATAACTTCATTATATTACGTTATTTTTCAAAAGGACCGAGATGTAATATATATATACTTTACATATATATATGTCGAATTATGCACGGGCTCCATTAGAGCGAAGTGAGTTTCGGTCTGAACACGGGCGTTGATCTACAAAGACTGACTCTTCGTTCCTTTAACCGCCTATACCGCCTATATCGGCGACGCAGTTGTGTGTCGCGCCACACTTATGTGGCGCCGCACAACAGCTCGCCGGCGCCGCTTAGTTCTAACGGTACCTTGCAAGGCGAGCAAAGAGAACAATGATATTGAAAAGAGACAAAACATAGATGATGAAATAATTCGAGCTTCTGTGAAACAGAAGCATTACAAGAAACTAGCATTCCTCATACACTGAGATATACCCTTCGCCGACATATATATATATATATATATATATATATATCAGGATATATCAATCAGGCTTCCCTGGGCACGCGGGCTATGCCTAAACCCTTCCCGCCTACTCGTGGGAGCAAATATGTCAATCAATCAATCAAATATTAAAAACAATACCGCAAAGGAGCTCGGTACTCCTCTTAAAGTACCGAAGGGACAAGACCATCCCTCTATATCAACGCCTGGGAACCCAGTGTTCCAGTCCCACCGCGGGAATCGATAGCTGGTCCAGGGCTGGAACGATGCGCCACCTATCGGGCGGGTTCGGAACTCCTTGGGGGTATCGGAAAACCTGGGGAAAGAAGGACACAAGAGAATGATAGGAATGAGAGGAACGAGGCAGGCCACGCATGCGCCAGAACCCAGAAAGAAAAAAATCATAAGTGGGGTTAAGCCCGGATAAAAAAAAGTGAGTGGGAGAAAAAAAATTTGTAGTGGGCCTATGGCTTAATCCGTGTATTTCCCTTAGCCTGACCCGGATTATCGCCCAGTGCAGCCGGGTCAGACATTTTACCGGAGGCCGGATCGTGTCCGAGGAGTTCCCAAGAGGCAACCGACGTCAAGGTTCCTGGACAGGAACCAATTCCCAGGGGCAATTCCCTTCTCCACCAACTCTTCCCACGCCGCGGTGCCCAGAGGGGAAGCGTCGTGTGCCCAGGAGGCCATACAATTTATGCCACAATATCCGTGGTGTGTTCCGTTGGGAGTGTGTGTGTGTGTGTGTGTGTGTGTGTGTGTGTGTGTGAGTGCCTGGAGGGAGATGCAAGGCGCGCAAAGTGTCGTGCTGGCCAAGCCGGACCTAAGGCTGGTCCAACAAAAATGACGGAGACCGCCCCATCGGCCAAAACAGTTTTTTTTGTGGTCCGAGTGGAAGCTGCCACCGACCACCTCGACGCCTGTATCGACGGCGTACACTGCCCGGCACACACACTAAATACCGGCACCAATAATTTATTTTAAACGGGTTGTTTACCAAATTATTTATATATTATTTATTTATTATCTATATATTTATGTAAACCTTGTTATTTATACTGTTCTTTGTGTTGTCTTAGTTTATGCGTATATTTTTGTCATAGTTTGTAAGAAGAAACTAACGTCAACAACCTTTTTGTACAACAACAAACATTTACGGCAATTATAAACATATGGGATTAACCCTAGAAGGAGTGCGGCAAGTTAGTTTGTCGACGGCCTATCGATCTTGCCCCTACGACCCCGAACAAAAGCTCTTGGTAGGTTAGTCTCAGGGGGGCTTTAACAACACCCCCCATTTAAAACCAAACAAATATCAAGTTTTTTTTTTTTTGCTCGTCGTTAAATAGTTGGTGTTTTTTTTTTTTGTTTTCCATTATTTATTTATTAAATAAATTTATTTATTTATTTATTAATCAATTAGCTAAATAATGAATGATAGAATATATTGGAAATTTATAAAAGAGTATGATGGAATAAAATTAATTTAGAGGGAGGACACGTGGCTACAGCCCTGGAGTAAACCAGCCGTTGCCGTTCCAGCAGAGGGTGGTCAAAATGTATGATCCGTTTGACCACAGGTAGGGTGGGCGCGCGAAGTGGAACACCTAGACTTCACCCATTTGACAGTCGTCTCAGTGTTGGTTCAGTATTTTTTTTTTGTATGTTCTGCGTTTTTGTTGTTTTGTAGTTATGATGTCCCGAGAAGTCGTTCTCACCAAAACCCTTGTTTACACTTGGCGGGGAGGGAATTACCCAGCCCCACAGGGTCGAGAGCCAGCCGGCGCGGCCCCACAGAAACCAAGCCAGGTGTAACACCAGGTCCAAAGAAGATATGTATATCGAATGCAAACTGTACTTCATACATTGTTGCATATGTATAAACAAACATATCTGAGTCCCAGTCGTTGAACCAAGTGGCCGAAACCCGAGCCAGTCTGTATACTTTTGGTCGGCTAGCGGAAAGTGCAAGTGTGAGCATAATTGTTACATGCGGACCTCACATGCACATGAATTCAAGTGTATGTGCATATACCCTCGAGCTCCAGCCTAAGCGAGCATAGTTACATATATACATAAGAATATATAACCGTCTCTCCACTGCCGCTGTTGTCAGCGCAGCCGCGAGACTGAGCCTTCCGTAGCTCCTAAGACACAATTCTCAAATCAGAAACTTTTGAGAAGTGGAAGCAGCACCTTTGATGCTCTTAAAAGAACTCAAAACCAAATATTGAAGATAACTTCTACAAAGCAAAAGCACCGGCCCACAACGGAAAACACGAATCCGAAACAAGCACTGGTAAACTGCAACCAAGCAAACGGGAATACGAATCCCACGGCCACTACGGAGCACATGCGTCCCAAGCCAACCACAGGGAAATACACATCCCAAACACACCACGAGGATCTCACACATGAGACAAGAATCAACACACTAGAACCAGGCGCTCGACACAGGAAGCCCAGGACCAAAAAACAAACTACGGGGCACACGCACCTCGAACACACCACAAGGATCTCACACACGAAACGCTAAAAAACAAGTGAATGGATTGACATCCACAGGTGTTGTGTGGATTCAGTACCCTCCCTTCCGAAGAGCACCTCTTCCGATCCTACGGATCCGGGCGCTCCCTTCCTCTACGGTCATCGGAACGCGGCATGGGTTCGGCTAATGTCCTACTCCTCTGATCTCATCCTTAAATAGCGACAACAAAATTCCGCAATTATTATACTTATATTTTTTTTTTTCTTTCCACTTTTCCAGTTCACAGTATATTCCCTTCCCTTTTCTTTTGTATTCCTAGCAAATTTCTTATATATATTTATACGTTTCAGCTCCTTTTCTATCTCTTAGTATCTTCTAGTAAAGTTGTTATTTTATAGTGTTTCAGTTCATCGTCTTCAATCTATAACATTCTTTAGCAAAATTCTTATTTATTCTAGTTTTCAGTTCCTATTTCTATTTTCTATTCCATAACATTCTATATTAAAGTTCTTATTTCATAATATTTCAGTTCTTTACTCCTAATCTTTCAGCATCCCTCAACAAAATTTTTTATTATTATTTTTTTTTTTTTTGTTTCAATTCCGCATTCCCAACCTTTCAGTATTCTTCGACGAAATTCTTATTTTTTTATATAATATTTCAATTCCTCATTCCTACTCTTTCAACCTTCCTCAACAAAATACTTATTTTTTTTTATTTCAATTCTACGTTCTTAATTCTTTAAATCCTTTCTAGTAGCAGGTAAATTTATCACTAGTTATCCTAATATGTTCATAGAGGTTTAAGATTTGTAAATTTAAGGTAATTCAATAAGGCTTATTCATAAAAAATATATCGTGGAATATTCGGTACATCTAATTATAATTAGTGAAAAATACTGAGATATTCATTTATACAGACTTTTGCTTTGATTATTCTTTTTCTTTTGGGAATTTTTTTAATTATTTCTTTTTTTCAGCCAACATAATCTTTTCATTTAAATTTTATCTTTTTACATTTTACTTTGTTGGAATCTAATATTATCAACGTTCACTCAAATTTGTAACTCACTGTGCTTGAGGATTTCCAACGACGAAAGATCGATCTCCCGTGGTGGAACCTGGAAAAATTTTTTTGAAATCGGCAAAACATACTCTTCTAAGGCTGTTCACACTGACCCATTCCGGGCTTTTAAATCTGCCCTACACTTATACTTGTCATAGATTAGTGTTTATTTTATAATATGACATCCTTGGCGACTTCTCCTCGATCCTACGACATTCTTCCTCCTGGCTGTTCTCTAATCCTCTATTTTCTTGATCTTCGTTGGCGGTCTTCTTCAGGGCTGTTGGCCCGCTGACCAGGCCGTCTCCGTGAATGAATTAGCTTCTTCCGACTGGAGAGTCTCCGTCACACCAGAAAACAAGAGGCGTCGTTGTGCGCCCTCTGCACGTGTTTGGCAAAAGGACGGCGATGGGACTCTTGATACAAATTTTGATAGGCGTCGACTGGACTCCGGGTGGAATTTCGATGGACGGCGCTCTGGTTTTAAATTCAGATAGGCGTCGATTGACTCGGGTGGAATTCCGATTTACGGCGCTTGACTCTAGGTGACTTGCTTCGATGGACGCGCTGGAGCTCTGGTACGAGCGCCGGTATTTTAGCAGGCGAAGCGCTCCTAAATTTTCTTTTTGACTGTCCAGTCACGGCTGCTCCGCAAAACCGCTTAGGCTGTGGACCTGGTTGAGGCCCCTGAGTCGCTTCGGCGGATCCCGGCTCCCGCGTGATTTTCGACGACCCCTACAGACATAACCTCTCTCAATCCCTATAGGCGAAATTTTATGCTCTCACTCACCCTATATACCCGCAGGTACTTTCCGTCTTTATCTGGGAACACTTTTGAACTAAGTTTACGCCGCGGATGCCCTAATAAATTTTAAGATTTTGTCGGATTAAAATTTTTCTATTCACGGCACAGGAGAGACACTACCGCTTCGTTCAAGATCACAACGGAAAAGGAAATGTCCAGTCTTTCACGTGTGACGTTTGACATGACCTCACCCGCGTAGCTACATACCTTTTCACCGCTCGATTATAAGTTGAAGCAAGCCTGCAGCCTCTCTCCTCGATGTTCCCCTGCACTGGGCCGATCTTCATCTAAACATCCCTGATGCTGCCCGTTGACTTTTAAAATTGTTGAACCTTTTCTAACACCGCTTCATGCCCCACTACAACGCTCCCCCACAAAATCAGACTAGGGGATTACACATACCCTAGACTGATACCGCATGAAGCGACCTTCACTGACGTATGTCCTTAGCATGATAATTCCCTAAAATCGTCCCCTTAAATCCTCCAGAGCATAATATGAACTTCCTATCTTCTTCCGAACTCTGGACTTTATAAAAAGCTGGTCCAAATTTGGAGCTGTATCCCGTCTGAAAGCAACTCTGCTTGAAATTCCTTCGGAATACTTCCTGTCCTTCTGAAAAACGCACGTCCTTTTGATCTTACATTGTATCGTCGTTCGTTCCCTTCGTGCATTTTTCTGCATACAGAATTGCCAGCATCCTTGCGCACTACGTCAAATGAATCCGCCCGACTAAAGACAACAGACCGGTCCTCCATTAAACCCAGTTTCCTGAGTAATCCATATGTTGACCCAGCTGTGATCATGTTTTGGCCGAATGCCATATAGTATGGGGTCGTTCCTATACTAGAATGGATCGAGGATCTTAAAGCGCATGCTATTTGGCTGAGGCACTCATCCCAATCCGCTTGATCAGGACGCAAATAAGCTCGGATCCCCTGCAATCACCGATTGATTGACACGCTCTGAGGCGTTCGCTTGAGGAGCGTGAACGGCGGTTAGTGTGTTGTGTAACCTCGAATCTCTCCCAACAACTTGCGGAAAGCTTCCGAACGGAATTGGGAACCGTTGTCAGACACAATAGTCTCGGGCACCCCAAAAGACATAAATAGCTCCTCAGCTAAGTATTTGACTACCACGTCAGCATTTATCTTCTTCACGGCCTTCAAGAACACGTATTTCGAAAAAATGATCTAAGACGATGAAGATCCCGATGTTACCACCACGTGACCGGGGATATGGTCCCAGAAAGTCGACAAATAATCGTTGGAAAACTCGAAGGGTTTCAGGTGCCTTGCCCATTGCGGGTCTCAACACGTAATTGGGCGCCTTAGTGGCTGTCGCGTCAAGACGCATGAGTTTATTCGGAGAAATTTTGAAGTCTAGTGTAAGATAGTTTAGGGCGAAGCGGGAGCGCAATAAAAGCTCTCTCTCGCTCTTGGCGAATTCGCCCCCGCTTCGCCGCCCTAGATAAGTTAGGCTTAAGAATATTTTATAACGAAAAGGAAAACAAGTGGAGAAATATCATTGAAATCGAACGCACGTTAGTTACCCTCGTCTCGTTTAAATATATAGAAATTTGCAGCCACCAAACTCGGTTTTTCGTAGTAAAATACATTTAGAAAAAGATTCTAAAATGTCATGGCGCCCCCGGGTGGACTCGCAAATTAATATAGCAAAAAAGGCAGAAAGTGACAGTGACACGAGTGGTGAAAAATATACGCCAAAAATTGAATATTTAAGTGTATGTATATAATATACATCTGCCCGCGTCGCGTGTGTGTGCAAAATCACCCTCCCCAAAAGTAACACACCTAAAACTACCACGACGGACGGCTAACAAACATACAAACAACAAAATACCTAGCGATCTCAACCACCGAGGGATATCCATTCCGCCAACATTTGCCAACTGCCATAGGAAAGTGGAATTCCCAGGATCGTTTACATACATACTAGAGGTATTTTTTGCAAAAAATTGAAAGCTCGAGTAAAGACAGAATAATTAAAATCTCGCAGTTACTGTCTTGTGCGAAAATAAGTGCACCTCGCTTTCAATTCTTGGCACATCCGTATGACATAGTAGAGCTAGATTTGCATGTATTTAGTAGAGTTTTGTACATATATTAAACATATATCACATATTCACATACATCAAACCATCTTGGACGCAGAACATAGGGGTATATAGTTTTGGTGCAAAGGATCCAACTGTCAATTTGTCAAAAGCGTGCCTCGAATTTCAATTGGGTGTCTATCGGTCGGTCAGCCAGGCCCAGCATACACAAGCGCCAACACAGCTTAGACACACACACATGTGCATATGTTCACAGCTTCAGCGGTGAATTTTTCGTTTTCGCTTTCGCTTGTCACCGTTGCTGTTTGTTGTTGCTCTTGTGTGCTTTGTGTTGGCACGCCTGCGCCAACAGATCACCAGTGCCTCGATACCCTTTTAATCGTCGGGTATATCGGTTTTGCCGCATTTGGCGTCGACACCCCTAGGTCCGTATTAAACAGATCGCCAAGTGTCTCGATACCCTTTAATCGTCGGGTATATCGATTTTTCGCCTCATTTGGCTTCAACACCCTAGGTCCGTATTAAACCGATCGCTAAGTGGTGCGATACCCTCTAGTCGCCGGGTATATTGTTTTCGACCTAATTTGGTACACCTTCCTGCTTCGACAATTTGCGCCGCAGCAAATAATATTATCGTGAGAAAAAGCCCTGATTAGTGATTCACTTAAGTATCGAGAGTCAAGATGAATCCCAAATCAGATCATAAGCCTATTCTTGAAGAGCTGAAAAGAAGCTCAGCTCCCGTGTCAAAGGCATTCGCCGACTAGCGGACCGGCTGGAAGTTGGGGAGATTCCGCTGCAGTTGACAGAGCTCGAGTGCAGACTCGACGTACTGAAAGCAACTATAGCCAAGGCAAGCCAACTTCAAGAATCAATCGAAGAAGTAGATAGTGACGATGACTTTGGAGCCGAGTTGGAAGAACTCTCGATTGTAACCAAGGCAAAGATACTGTCGCTTATCGACGCTTTGAAGACAGCCAGTGATACAATACCTTCAGTATCAGCTTCTGTAGCCCCAACTCGTGCTCGACTTCCGAAGTTAGCCCTGCCAAAGTTCAGCGGATAATATTCGGAATTCAAAGGCTTCATTAATTTATTTGAGACTCTTCTTCACAATGACGAAAGCATTCCAGTTATCGAAAAGTTTAACCATTTGCTTTAATGCCTCTCTGGTGAAGCGTTGGGAACGGTAAGGGCGTTCCAAGTAACCGAGAGCAATTATGAGAAAGCCATGGCTAGCTTAAAACTATGATAACGAATGTCTGATCTTTATGAACCATATTGCTGCCCTATTTAGTCTTCCCAAAATGACCCAGCAATCTGTATCGTCCTTAAGGAACCTAATCGATATCACTTCATCGATATATGGTTCCTTGTTGTCGATAGGCGATGACCAAAAGATCTCGAATGCAATGCTTATTCATCTCGTCTTGAACAGAGTCGATCCTGTGACCAAACAAAATGGGAAGAACAGCTCGATTATGAGAAGCTGCCGCTTTGGGCTGACTGCGAAAAAATTGCTTAAATCGCAGATATCAGCATCTTTCGGCCGAAGAATCGGCAAAACCAAAGCAGGAGCAAAAAGCTGTGCCAAGCAAGCCTCACAATCGGAGCTCATTCGCGCTCTACTGCGAATGCTAAAACCAACAATGTAGTTACTGCAATGCAAAAGACCATTTGTTGACTACTTGCAGTCCATTTGCGCGGCTTGCAGTGATGCAAAGATTCGAGTTTGTCAAATCGGCATCGCTCTGCATCAACTGTCTGTAACAAGGGACACACTGTGGTACGATGCAAAGCTGGCAAGTGTCGAGTGTGTGTGGCCGCTCATCATGCCTTATTGCATAGGTACACAGTTGTGGATAAAAAGTTTAGCGTTACCATCACCCCCAGAGAATTCTTCTCCCCTCCTAGTCAGAGTAACCCTTCCACTTCGCATGCACTCCATGCGACAGCTTTGGATAGAGTAATTCTGGCAACGTCGATCGTAAGCGTCCGAACTAAAAATGGAGAGTATGTTTTGGCCCGAGCACTTTTGACTCTGGGTCACAAACTAACTTCATAACTGAGGACCTTGCACAGCGCTTACAGATCCGTAGGGAGGAGTCGTGCTTCAACTTGCTTGGAATTGGAGAATCTAATGCACAAGTCAAGAAAAAGATACACACGGTGGTGAAGTCGCGAATCAATGGTAGTGAGTTCTCGGTCGATTTCTGAATTCTGAAGTCAATCTCAGGATACCACCCTGACCGACGCACTTAATGTGAAGATGACTGGAAAATCCCAGAAGAACCTACCTCTTGCAGACCCATATTTCTACAAAGCCACAAAGAATAGATATGTTGATAGGTGCAGAGTCATTTTCGAACTCTTATCGGTTGGTCAAATTAATCAAGGTCCTGACTATCCAACTCTGCAGAAAACGCTTCTCGGTTGGATTGTGTCTGGAAGATACAGTCCAAAGGTGACTGTCACCCAGGAAGCGAGGAACTGTCTGAGTTGTCGAGAAAGTCAGTGGTGTTTATCGACACCACACTACAAAAGTTTTGGTCACTAGAAAGAATTTTTTCTACATCTTCTAAAATGCCTTTAACTCCTGAACACAAGACTATGTGGCAGGACACATTATAGAAAGACTACTCAAGTCTTGCCTTCAGGTCGGTTTGAAGTACGGCTGCCGTTTAAATCCGATCCAAATTGCTTAGGCAATTCCTTCGAGATTGCTAAACGGCTGTTTTTGTCGCTCGAAAGAAGATTGTCTCGCGACCTGAGTTGAAGAAAATGTACTTGGATTTCATGGAAGAGTACCTCTCCTTAGGTCATATGTCGCCGACTGAAAATACTTGTCCTTCTGCTCCACACTACGTAATTCCACATCAGTGTGTCCTTCGGCCCCAAAGTTCGTCCACGAAGCTTCGCGTCGTGTTCGATGCGTCGTCGAAGACGTCATCTCAGGTGGCCTTGAATTACATTCTGATGGTCGGACCGACTATTCAAGAGGAGTTATACTCAACGCTGCTTCGCTTCCGTCTGCACAGGTTCGCCCTGACTGCCGATGTAAAAAAGATGTATCGCCAAGTGATGGTGAATGAAGCGGACAGGCAGTTTCAGTTGATCGTGTGGAGAAGAGACCCATCTGAGTCCTTGAGAATATATCAGCTCAACACGGTAACATATGGGACTGGACCTGCCCCATTTTTGGCTATTCGGTGTTTGGAAAAGGTTGGAGTGAGTCTGCAAAGCTCTCATTCCCAAAGGCTGCTAAAGTTATCGGGTCCGACTTTTATGTCGATGATATGTTGACTGGTGCTGGTTTGCGTGGAGGAGTTAAAGACAATTAAGTCTGATGTGGCTCAGGTTCTTCAAACCGCAGGGTTTGAGCTGACCAAGTGGTTCTCGAACTCAGCTGAAGTCTCAGCATCCGAGAGCACAGTCAAACCAATAACGATCTCGGACTCGGAGTCAACCAAGGCGTTGGGAATATCGTGGCTACCGCATGAAGACGTCTTTTAGGTTTCAAATTGACAGTTCAGTCATGGGTCTCCGAGCGACAAAACGGAACATATTATCGGTGACATCAAAGCTGTTTGACCCCCTTGGTTTGTTAAGCCCCTTGGTAATCAAGGAAAGATCCTACTGCAGGAGCTGTGGCTTAACAAACTAGATTGGGATGAGTCAATTCAATGAATCTGGAAACATCTTGGAACTTTCTAAAAGAATCCTTGAGTCAGCTGAGAAGATTGCCATACCTCGCTTTGTGCATACTGATCCCATGTCACCGATCCAAAGTACATGCCTTTTTCGACGCCTCCATGAGAGCTTATGGAACATGCGTCTATATCCGTAGTAAGACTGCAGAAGGTTTCAAGGACTCGTTGTTGACCGCAAAGTCGAAAAAGTAGCGCCGCTCAAGACGAAAACGCTTCCAAGGCTTGAGTTTATGTGCCGCTCACCTTCTCGCAAAATCTCTGTCACCGACTCAAATCGCTACTCGAGGTGCCGATTGAACGAATGGTGTGTTGGTCGGATTCGGAAGTGACCCTTCATTGGATCCGATCCCACCCTTCGTCGTTATCAACATTCGTTGCGAACCGAGTAGCTGAGATTCAGGAGTGGTCAGATGATGCTACGTGGCGGCATGTTCCAACTAAACAGAACCCAGCAGACATAGTTTCGAGAGGTTGTGACATTGAGGAAATTTCGCAGTCGATCTGGTTTAGTGGACCAGCGTTTTTGAAGGAAGAAGAAGAGAGTTGGCCCAAAATCCCCATTTCGAGCTTTCTGAAGATATTGAAGCTGGAAACCAGGAAGACAGCGGTCGGACTGACCGTGGCCGCTAAATTCAAATTTTAGTAGAAATTATCGAGGGATACTCGTCACACCTCAAGCTGCTAAGAGTGTTCGTTTACGTGTTCCGCTTCATCCGAAAATGTAAAACCCAAAGGTCTTAAATTTGAAGTCACTCCGTCACCAGTAGAGTACGATGAGGCTTTTCACAAAATTGTCGAGCTGATCCAAAAAAACGAGTATCAGGAAGAGATCGAAAAGGGTTCGAAAAGGCACCAGGTTAGGCCCCAGTCTTCAGCGATTGAATCCCTTCATCAACGAAGAAATGGGGACTTGGTGCTCCTTTTCGTTGTTGCGGGATAGGGGGCGACTAGTTAACGCTCCTATGTCATACCATGCCAAGTTTCCTTTGCTGTTGACAAAACGCTCGCAGTTTGTGCAGACCTATGTTCGCCATCTGCATCAAACGAATTTTTCATGTCGGCCCACGAGCACTTGTGAGCATCCTTAGGCAGCGTGTTTAAATGTAAACGCTCAGGAGGTCTGCAGGGCAATGGTCAGGTCGTGCATTCGCTGCTTTAAATGCAAGCCTCGCCTCCTGACCCAAATGATGGGAAATTTACCCGCAGACCGGCTCCGTGCTCTCCGCCCATTCGCAGTTTGTGGCGTTGATTTTTGTGGCCCAGTCTATACGACACTGAAAATTCGTGGTAGGCCCCCATATAAGACCTATATAGCGTTATTTGTTTGTTTTGCGTCCAAGGCGGTTCATCTAGAAATTGTTTCCGATTTAACGACTAACTCCTTTTGTTGGCTTTTCAAAGGTTCGTTGGTCGCCGAGGATATCCCCAGCCGTCCACTGCGACAACGCGACAAATTTCGTCGTTCAAGTCGCCTCTTCGACGAACTCGAGGAAGACGCTGGACGGAAGCGGCGCGGATTCGCCTCCCGGATGCGAATTTGCTTCGAGCTCCGCACATGGGCGGACTGTGGGAGGCAGGTGTGAAGTCTGCCAAAACCTCCTGCTGAGGGCGGCCGGAAGCGCGCTCTTCACCGCCGAGGAGCTCGCCACGGTATGGTGGGCATCGAGGCGGTGCTGAACTCGCGCCCTCTGGGACCATCAGCCCCGACCCAAGACGACGGAGACCCTCACGCCCGGGCACCTGCTGACAGGTGGGCCGCTCATCGCCCCCCCAGCACCCCGGACCCGGACCAGGAGAGTCCCAGCTGCTTGCGGCGATGGCGGCTTGTCTCGTCAGCCAGGCAAATGTTTTGGCGGCGATGGTCCCGAGTATGTGCTGGGCTTGCAAATAAGGGCCAAGTGGCACCAGGAGAGACCCGACGTCGAGGAAGGCGACCTCGTCATCGTCGCAGAGGACAACCTTCCGCCCCGCAGGAGTGGCTCCTCGGAAGGGTAGTCGCCAACGCACGCCGGGCAGGACGGCAAGGTCAGGGTGGTCGACATTAGGACGAGCATGGAGGAGCGGTTACAGGAGGGCGATCCATAAATTGGCGCCTCTGCCGATTGGGTTGAAGCCCCGCAGGCCTTCAACGGGGCCGGTGTTTCGTTAGACGCATGAATTTATTCGGAGATATTTTGAAGTCTAGTGTAAGATAGTTTAGGGCAAGGCGGGAGCGCAATAAAAGCTCTCTCTCGCTCTTGGCTAATTCGCCCCGCTTTGCCGCCCTAGATAAGTTAGGCTTAAGAATTTTTTTTGAATTTTTTAGAATAATTTTGTTTTTGAATTTCGAATCGAACGCACGTCCCATTTCTCGTCTCGGCCAAATATATAGAAATTTGCCCACCCTCGGTTTTTTCGTAGTAAAAATAAATTTAGAAAAAGATTCTAAAATTTCAGTGGGCCTTACACAATTTTGAAGATACGAAAAAATGCGAGAAGGATCGTTTACCAAACCTGGCCAGTAATACCACCTTCGTATCCGTTTCAATCGTTTTGTGAATCCCCATGATTAAATGAATTTTCAAATATTTGTCCGGAATCATGGATTTGGGAATCCACAATTCCAAGAATCTGTCATGCATCCATAGTTCCTTGGACAAATGCTCAGCTCGACGGTATACGAACCCTTCCTCCGCCCGTAAACAGCGTGTACAGAGTGGTTTGAGCTGACGCGTTCAAACAACTCTAGGTAATCTTGGGATTTGAATTGGGCGGATTTTCCATCCAGCAAAATTCTCAGACAACTCCAAAGCTGTACTGTCTCCTCGTTTTTTCTCGACAAAACGTCAGCGTTTAATATTCTGAGATCCTTTACGATGCTCGATCTATGAAACAGTAGTCTCTGCAACGATAAAGCCCATCGAGCTAGTCTAGAACTTAAGTCATTGTTAGACAACAAGACGAACGACGGGTGGACGGACAGACATTGTAAGTCATGTCCTCTACGTATTGATCAAAAATTCTTCAAATACACTCAATCACAGTTCGAAGGACCATCCGTCACCGTGTAGTTTCGTTGAGCTTTTACTATTTGGCCACAAAAGCAATTGGGCATTTCGAATACGCCTCGTCACGATGAACTGTACTAAAATACCACCTACTCCAGTCTTACTGGCATCGCAGTGGATGAAAAATGAAGAGAAAAAGTCGAGTGGCAAGGACCGGAGCTTCTCAAAGATGACGCTTCAGGTTCTGTAAAGGCTTCACACCGCTCCTTCAGGCATTGAACTTCCGTTCGTCGACAAAAATCGGTCAATTTTAAAAACGATAGCGAAGCGAAAATTGGGACGAAACTTTCTGTACCAATTTCGAAATATACCCATAAAACGGGTTAAAAGAAGTGGTTAGATTCTTCGGTTCAGGGGAATCGATGATCGCTTTGATTTTTATTCTGGATCTGGGAAGAAAGATATATTATCCAAAATGGTCATAGATAGCGTACCCGTCGTATGCAGAAATGACTTTTCCCAATAGTTGAATTTATATGTATATAAGCCTGTTTCAGATGTTTCGCTATTCCAGGAGTACCTCAAGGGTTCTCAAAACTCGAAGACACCACGATCAGATCATCTAAATATATTTGCCTCATTACGCAAACGCGCAGGAACTACCTTGTCCATCAGACGCGACATTGTACTAGTGGCGTTACATAAGCCGAACGGCATCATTCTGTACTGGTAAAGCGGACGTCCGGACGGTAAAGGCGGTTTGGATCGAGACTTCTCCTCCAAAAGGCACTTGCCAGTCAGGCGTCCTTTCGTCTAAGCTGTATCCTGCTTTGGGTTAAATGCAAAATCCCTCCTATTTGAGGCAGAGGGTAAGCGTCCTTTTCAGTAACGCTGTTAACCTTACGACAGTCTAGGCACATCCGGACTTTTCCATGGTTTTGTGACCATTACGATGGGGGAAGACCAACGACTCTCTGAAGATTCGATGAAGGCCAATTGCAACATCCGATCGACCTCAGAATACATGGCCTTTTCCACTGCTGGTGAAACAGGAAGTGTCGCTGTTTGACCGGCTTGACGTTGCCCGTATCAATGACATGGGTTTCCAAGGTTCGTTTTTCCCAAACCATTCAATGAACGAAGGAAAGCAATCGATAACCTTGCCGTTCCAACCGATTTCTTTGCACTCGGCTCAATACATGCTGTTCGACACCTTCCTGGTCCAATGCCAATCTATTTCCGAAACCTGCAATCTACCGCACATGGAAGAGGATCGTATGCATTCCAAAAGTCGATTCCGAGATATAGATCGTTCGGGCGACGGATAATAAATATGACCGCAGACCTCCTCTCAATGCCGTATTCGATTTCTACTTCCATTATACCCTCTATTGTCTGTGCTTTACCATCGGCTGTGTTAGCTCTTTCTTTGATGCGTTTAAATGCCACTTCTCCACACACCAATTCTTTCGCAAACTCCCCGCCCGCACAACTAATGGACGCTCCTGAGTCTAACAATCCGTAGACAGTACGACCGAGTAGCTGTACTTGCAAAACGGCCTAGGATCTCTATTTCTTGCTGAAAGCGAACTCAAATGCTTCAAACCTAATCGACATCTCTTCACCATTCTGCCAGAAAATTTTCATTCTCGTTTTCCCACGGGTTTTGGAAATACCTATCGTCTTCTCATCGTCACATCCTGTTATTGGTTCGTCTGATTATTGTTGACAACCTTCCAACGAATTGGTGTTATCTGTTTGACCATCCGGGTTAATTTGAGACGTTACCGTCATCATTTCCGAACTTATTCGGTGTTTGTGCCCTGGTGGCGTAGCACACTCGAAGTCCTCGGTTTGAATTGCGACCTCGGTGTGCCGGCTTTCGCGTTTTTTGAACACGTTTCACAGCTGGGCTTGTAGGTATTCGAGGCTCCACAGCCGTAACAAAAAACTTTACGCTCCTGACGCAGTCCTGATACCTATGACCTACCTTTCGGCAGTTCCAGCATATCAGAGATAAGGCATCGATTTCCACCTCAAATTTGGGCTCTCGATCTTCCAGCGACTCAGGGTTGAGCTGCACTTCCGATACTTTCCGATGAAACGGAACACCTTTCCCATACCCTGGCGCATCCTTGACCTCTTCTAGGAAGGCTTCTCTCCTTCTGCATACTTCCCTGAGCTCCTGTACGGTTTGCTACCTCCACGTTAAGCAACTCATTGCCGTATGTCTGGCAGTAAGTTTGTTTTAATACTCTTACGAGCTTACGAGTAGGCCACTGGAGTTCTAATTGGTCAGTTAAATTCGATATGGCATCATAAAACGTGTCAAAATTTTCATGGGCCTTCTGCTTGCGATTCCTTATTAACTCTTCGATGTCTACATCATCTTTTTCTGTGCGGAATTGTTCTCGCAAAGCATCGCACAGCCTATCCCAACGCACTACTCCGACGGACTCTATGATGCCGCCAGTAGAACTCATTCGCTTTGCCCTCAAAGAGGACACTTGCATTTCTGCATAGCACCGGGAAGTTACCCTCCAGTGTCTGATGCGTCAACGCTTCCACTCGGTATATAAAATTATCGACGGACACCCCTGTACCCGAGAACTTGATCTTCCAACTTTCAATATGTGCACCACCTTATCGGGCCTCTGAGATAGCTCTACAGATCCACTTCGTGGTGATACTGAATTGTTAACATCCGGTCAAATTTGCCCGAAGCCACGACTGGAGGTTCTGCTCCCGGCCTTTCATTCTGTGTCGGTTCCACTGTGGGGTGGGAGAACGGCTGGCTACTGTCGTAGCAGCTGAGAAACTAGGCATTAGTCGTTGTACCGACCGTCCGTCACGGACCCTGGATTATGCCTGAAAGCTTCCCGTCAAGGACGTCAACAATCCCCACCCATTGCCGCTAGGTCTACGTTTCTAGACGAACTGCTTTCCCTCTTGGCCAAACGATAGTCTTAGAACGCGTGTTTTTAAAGCCACTCCCTTAGGGACAATATCCTTTACTGGGTCCGCATCTGGCCTTACACTCAGGGCAAGAATCACTATCACTTTCCATGGTTGGTCATACAAAGATGTGGAACTCATGTCCTGAACTAGTTACGTAAACCCTCACTATAGTATTGTATTACCTCATTACACAGCCTTTCGTACTGCTAACGCTACTTCCTGCCTGATCAGATTCCCTTTCGGGCGATCGATCCAACCCCATTTGGCTCACTTCTTTGACCAACTCACAAAAACTAAAATCCTAAGCTATCGATAATACTTTGACGTTTATAATTTTAACTTTTCAAACTCACCAACAATATCACCTAGCTCTCTTATCCGTATCAAAAAAACCTAAATCAAAATTACTAGAACTATCTCTGAACTCTATATTAGCGGGTACGACCCAATGCCTTTCGTTCCTCCAAACCGTAGAGTAATATTCATTTGTCAACCATTCCTGGATTAAGCTATAGTTTTCCAAGTGCACTGTTCTTCCTGGGTCAATCTGAATCCCTCGGACTTCTTCGCCAGTCAAAACATCCCACTTGTGAGGACGCGCTGGTACGGACCAGGTCGATGCGGACAGACAACTAACTATTAATTTATCTGTGTTCCGGCTATCGACGATACGCACCGAACACTTCCCTAGTGTTCCTAAACCGAATCGTTCCTCTGCAGCCGTGGCTAAAGGAGGACTACTCGAAAGTTAAGCCTCTATTTTTCAAGCAGTTGCATCGGACTCCGATCAGGTCCAGAAGTTAGGATAACCGAACGAAGCAGCACTCCACACAGGGTCAGGTGGCCGACTATAGTCGAACTCTTCCTGTATTCCACTTAATAGAATTTACTAAACGTCCTCGCTTGATCATATCGGAAAAGATTTTGCCACAAACCTTAGACTGCGGTCAGCCGGGGAACAGTGCGTTCCTCTGGCTGTATTCCGACAGTTTCTAATGGTCGGTGCTTTAAGATCTGTTTTAGAAAACAGCAAGAAAGAAGGAAAGAATGATAGAAAGAAAGAATGATAGAAAGACAGAAAGAATGATAGAAAAGTGCTGCGACAAACTTTTTACTAGAACCGATAGAGATAACCATTTGAAAAAGAGAGAAGTAAAGAAAGAACGGGAAAACGAGAAAAAAAGGACAAGTACAGGAAAGAAAAGAATGATAGAAAGAAAATCAGGAACGCTAAAAACAAGTGAATGGATTGACATCCACAGGTGTTGTGTGGATTCAGTACCCTCCCTTCCGAAGAGCACCTCTTCCGATCCTACGGATCCGGGCGCTCCCTTTCCTCTACGGTCATCGGAACGCGGCATGGGTTCGGCTAATGTCCTACTCCTCTGATCTCATCCTTAAATAACGACAACAAAATTCCGCAATTATTATACTTATATTATTTTCATTTTTCTTTCCACTTTTCCAGTTCACAGTATATTCCCGCCCCTTTCTTTTTGTATTCCCTAGCAAATTTCTATATATATTTATACGTTTCAGCTCCTTTTCTATCTCTTAATATCTTCTAGTAAAAGTTGTTATTTTTATAGTGTTTCAGTTCATCGTCTTCAATCTATAACATTCTTTAGCAAAATTCTTATTTATTCTAGTTTTCAGTTCCTATTTCTATTTTCTATTCTATAACATTCTATATTAAAAGTTCTTATTTCATAATATTTCAGTTCTTTACTCCTAATCTTTCAGCATCCCTCAACAAAAATTTTTTTATTATTATTTTTTTTTTTTTTTTTCAATTCCGCATTCCCAACCTTTCAGTATTCTTCGACGAAATTCTTATTTTTTATAATAACCTTCAATTCCTCATTCCTACTCCTTTCAACCTTCCTCAACAAAATTCTTATTTTTTTATTTCAATTCTACGTTCTTAATTTTTAAATCCTTTCTAGTAGCAGGTAAATTTATCACTAGTTATCCTAATATGTTCATAGAGGTTTAAGATTTGTAAATTTAAAGGTAATTCAATAAGGCTTATTCATAAAAAAAAAAATATAGTGTGGAATATTCGGTACATCTAATTATAATTAGTGAAAAATACTGAGATATTCATTTTATACAGACTTTTGCTTTGATTATTCTTTTCTTTTTGGGAATTTTTTTAATTATTTCTTTTCTTTTCAGCCAACATAATCTTTTCATTTAAATTTTATCTTTTCTTTTACTTTGTTGGAATCTAATATTATCAACGTTCACTCAAATTTGTAACTCACTGTGCTTGAGGATTTCCCACGACGAAAGATCGATCTCCGTGGTGGAACCTGGAAAAATTTGGAGAAATCGGCAAAACATACTCTTCTAAGGCGGTCACTGACCCATTCCGGGCTTTAAATCTGCCCTACACTTATACTTAGCATAGATTAGTGTTTATTTTATAATATGACATCCTTGGCGACTTCTCCTCCGATCCTCACGACATTCTTCCCATCCTGGCGGTACTTTATAAAGAACCTCTATTTTTTTGATCTTCGTTGGCGGTCTACTTCACGGGCTGTTGGCCCGCTGACCAGGCTCTCCTCCGTGAATGAATTAGCTTCTTCCGACTGAGAGTCTCCGTCACACCAGAAAACAAGAGGCGTCGTTGTGCGCCCTCTGCACGTGTTGGCAAGGGACGGCGATGGGACTCTTGGATACAAATTTTGATAGGCGTCGACTGACTCCGGGTGGAAGTTTCCGATGGACGGCGCTCTGGTTTAAATTCAGATAGGCGTCGATTGACTCCGGGTGAATTCGATTTACGGCGCTTGACTCTAGGTGACTCTTCGATGGACGCGCTGGATACTGGCATAGGCGCCGGTATTGAACCCGAAGCGCTCCTAAATTTCTTGACTGTCGTCGTCGGACGGTTGCTCCGCAAACCGCTTAGGTTGTGGACCTGGTTGAGGCCCCTGAGTCGCTTCGGCGGATCCTGGGCTCCGCGTGATTTTCGACGACCCCAAAGCAGACATAATATCTCTCAATCCCTATAGGCGAACAAATTTTATGCACACTCCTCACCCTATATACCCGCAGGTACTTTCCGTCTTTTATCTGGGAACCTTTGAACTAAGCCACGTGCCGCGGATGGCATACGGGGCTTAAGATTTTGTCGGATTAAAAATTTTCTATTCACGGCACAGGAGAGACACTACCGCTTCGTTCAAGATCACAACGGAAAAGGAAATGGACAGCTCCTTTCACGTGACGTTTGACATGACCTCACCCGCGTAGCTCCATACCTTTCCTCTATCGATTATAAGTGAAGCAAGCCTGCAGCCTTACCTCAACCCGATGTTCCCTGCACTGGGCCGATCTTCATCTAAGCATCCCTGATGCTGCCCGTTGACTTTTAAAAATTTTGAACCTTCTTAACACCGCTTCATGCCCAAAGGAAGCCCAGGTGTAATTTCAGCCACAGCGCACCCATGCACCCTACCCTCAAGAAGAAGGTGTGAAACCACGGACACCCTCAGAGACGACAACCAGCCCCGAACAACGACAACGGCAGCAACAATTGCAACAACGACACCACGAGGGAAAAGCCACGCAAATCCCCTCCTGGTCGCGTCCAGTCATCGAACTAATATCCAAACGCCAACCTTCCACCCGGAACCGGAATTCAACCTGCCGATGACTCCCCAGAAACACCGACCGCAGCTCTGCCGTACCCACGGCCGACTCCACGCCGAGAATGGAAACCACTGGAGTACCTTCCGCGTACCGACGTGCACGCTAGCGCCATGCACCACGCTATGGCTAACACCACGTCCGCCAATCTTCGTCGCCCAAACAAAGTCGTTGCTGCGAAAACAGAGTCGGTACTGAGGCCTGGCCATTCGTCGATCTGGCCAGCCCCTCGGCATTCGGAAGACCATCACAGATGTGAGGAAGTACGTACGCGGCTGTTTGAGCTGCAAAAGTTGAAGGCACTGCAGCGCAAGCCCGTGGGTAAGATGCTCACCCGCAGGGCAGAGGAACCTTTCGCCACACTATGCGCCGACTTCGTGGGGCCACCGCCCCGATCCAAAAAGGGAACACCATGCTACTGGTATTTTTTCGACACCTTCTCGAAATGGATCGAACTAGTGCCACTTAAGAAAGCTACCACAGCTGCCCTAGAGCGAGCTTTTTCGGGAACGCATTCTAAGTCACTTCGGCGTACCAAAACGATTTGTCTGCGACAACGGAACGCAGTTCACCAGCCGCTAGTTTCGCACGTTTCTGCAAACAGCCGTGGATCTGCAACACACCGCACCGTACTGCCCCCATTAAAACCCTACGGAACGGTCCAATCGGACGGTGAAGACCATGATTGCAATAATTCGTGGAGGACCACCAAAACACACGGGATGAGCTGATACCCGAGATTTCACTGGCAATCAATTCCAGCGCCTCCGAAACCACTGGGTTCAGCCCCGCATTCCTGCTACACGGAGGGAATTCACTTACCCTGGAGCACTGTACGACGAAGTCACACCAGCGACAGGAAACCTCCCGGACACAGCCCACTAAGGCAACCCGACTCAAAAGAAGTGTTCACGATAGTGCGGAACAACAGTCCTCCCTGGAGTGGGATGGATACCTGGAAAGGCGTCGAGAGGTAGTCACTTGGGATGCAGTAGTCTGTCCTCTCTCTGGAAGTTGCCAGGAGTTTTATAAGGACTCCCGAGTACAACCGGGGTGGTTTTCTCCACAGGTTGGATTCCCTCATTGTAGGGGCGGAGAGTGTTGCAACCTTTTTTCGCCAAGTTCTACAGGTCCCGCAGTTTATAGGGCTTGAAGCTTTTTATTGCCCAGGATATATTGTCCTGACTTAACAGATTCAGAATGGAACCCGTGGCATTGGAAGGATGCGCTGTAGGTTGGTCTGTTTACAGCGTAGCCCGAAAATGTGTACTGAGAAGGAGGCTTAGCGACTCGAACTAAGAATCGTACAGGATTGGTCGGCTTTCCTCCAAATACCACCAGGTTGGAGTTGATTTCGAGAGTACTTTCCGTAAGCGCGAGGGCCTCGTTGTTGCTCTCGATTTCCTGTTACAGAACTGGCGCCATGACGCGGGTTGGCTTTCCTGAGTTCTTTTGTTGTATGTTGACAGACTGACCTTGTATTCGGTCCAGTTCTGCTCAACGTTAAGAGCTTTCGCTTTGTTAAAAAGTCCTAGAGGCTTTCCGGGCTCTCCGTCGTCGGAGTCCACCATGCCGGTTTCTTCCGACCTTTGGTTTTGCCGGGTGGACAGGCTCTGTCAAGCGCTGTGTTACAAGCGTCGGTAAAAATCTTTACCAGACGGAGTCGTGGCCCCCATGTGAGATATCCTACCTAGGTGGGGTCTCAGGAGAGTTTGGCAAAATCCACATAGCGTGTCCAGTTAGTCCACCTGAGATTACACGGAACTGGAGCTAGACTCGGTATGGTGAACGAAGACAGTTTCCACGTACCTGTGGTCCTAGAAGGAGTCTTCATCGAGGACCCTCCAGGATACCATGTTATCCTGTAGCGTATGAGAGGCAATCGTGGGGGCCAGGACCTCCTTGCGGTTCTTAATAATGAAAGTGGGATCATCCTCTTTTTAAGATGACCATCTGAGTGGCCAATAAGTAGTTAAAAAGGACTCACCCCGTTCGTTTGTGTCGGTGCTTCCCCACTGACTGTAGTGAGCGAAGACGTCGCAGCCCACTAAAAGGCCGATGTCGCCTGGCCTTGTAGTCTGCGACGAGCGCCCTCAAGGGCGCATGTGGAGGAGGGTCTGGCTGGTCGTGACCCATGTACGCCGAGCAGATGCGAAAGATTGAGCGGTCTGGCCTTCGATGGTCACCGCCGTGTGGTCTTCAATTCTGAAATTTGGGAGCAAAAATAGTGCAGTTCTTTTTTTGCAAGAATGCAGGTGCGTATTTTAGCTGGGAGCTAGATATTGCTTTTAATCAGGAGTCCTCAAACCGAGACCCTGTTTCCGTAGATCAGGGTTCCTGAATGAGGACTATGTCGGCCCCACCCTTGGCTAGGTGTAGCAATAAGGCAGCACATGTGCTGCCTTTCAATGGTGGAGGCTTATCTGCAGGAGTGTCAGGGACATTCCTGAGACTCGCCTCCACCACTGTCGTGTCGACGTCGCTCTCCGGGGAGTCGTCGTCCGACGTCGATGCGTCGAGACCTCTGGCCAGAGTCGCTCGCGTCGGACTCGTAGCGATCCAGGATATCGTCCGATACCATGGACGCCCACGTCCGACGCGTCGAGTTGGCTCCCTGCTTCCGACGTCAGTCGAGGTCTGCTGGACCTCCGCTTGCTTTCCCTTGAGCCGACTGCCGACTTTCCAGGAGCACCATCGACTCATCGTGCAGGACGAGGACGATCTGTCGCCTCTGTCTTTACGACCTCCTCAACCTTGGCCCACCTTCGAATCGGCTGTAGGAAGATGGGGTTGCAGACCTGCAGAGCCCTGAGAATCTTCTCGGTTCTGCAGGTTTGACCGACACCCACGCTCGGACCCTTGGTCTGCTTGGGGACGTCTTCCAGCGTACGGCCTCCAGCTTGGCTCCCGATGAACTTCCTCGAGCGCCGCCACCGCCTTCATGTAGAGGGCCGCCTAGCGTGCATATTGGCAGGCGCTGTCTTTTCACCGTACCCTGATGCCACCCGGCGTCCACACATTTGAGCGAGTCCACCGTTCTTGGCAAGCTTCTCCAGAAACGGTCCTGGAGTCAGCCTCCACCACATTGTCGCGCGAGGGACATTACCATCCTTGGCGCCCCTGTCTAGGACGCCAATTAGGGGTTGCCCCTCGCCACCTGCTGCTCATCAGATGCGTTTTTGCCCGCTTGGCTTGCTGGGCTTGCCTGGCTGGGTGGCGTGGTCCGCCGAGCGTTGCCGCTTGTTCGGGGGCTTGGCTGCTCCCTTCCGGCTTTGGCTGGCTTGACCGGGATGACTGAGGCTGGCCCAAAGCCTCTGCTCCATCCCCTGCCGATGCCATGTACTCCAGATCCTCATTAGCCAATATGAGGCAGCACGCCTCCTGTGTAGGACGGCTTACCTCCTGGCCTGCAGACCCCACGCCGCTTGCCGAGGTTGACGGGGCTTCCCCGGTCGCGAGGCGCTTACCAGCCACGATAACAGCGCTCTGCTTGGCACCCACCCGATGAACGGTTTGACCCCGGTTCCCCGACGTGGATGGGCCCGATTGGCTTATCGGAGCCCTCCTCGCAGCAGCGGATTCTGCTAGAAGACGGTGGACCGACTCAGTCTCTTTCCCGTCTTCTTTGGACCTGGTTTCCCAGACGTTGATCTAGAGGATGGTCTTGTCCCTCCGGTACTTTTAAGAGGGAGTACCGAGCTCCTTTGCGGTAGTTTTATTTATATTTAAAGATTTTGCATAGTTGGTCCCACGAGTAGGCGGGTTATCACCTGAGGCATAGCCCGCGTGCCCCGGGAAACTTGATTTAGTCGGCAGGTATCCGGTGTTCGCATACCGACGACCGGGCACCCCCTCGGCCAAGCATCCATCAGCACATGCTGTTCCACCTAGTATTGGGGTAATTACACTGAGAGTTTCTTCTCTCCGCCCGACTACCATTAGCCAGCATCCGTGGCAGAGACTTGGATGCCAGGACCTGTTACCAGCCGCCCTCACGAGGAGAGTCGCACTTCCACTGTGTGTACAGGTATGGTAGGTGACGGACCGCCGTGGTCCCACTGCATCATAGAACCGGGGCATGGCAGCATCGGGTTAGGGCAAGCCCCAGCTCCAGGCAGGTCGGACCGTCATCCGTGATTCCCCTGTATCACCCGAGTGGCTGACGGCCACCCATATCTATAAGAGATATGATAAATATAAGATGAGACACCCCAACACCTGCATAAACAAATGCATGAGTCACCAAGCCGAGATCAACAGGAAGTCTCATGCATTCCAATTAAACGACGCTGACCACTCCGTTATCAGTTCGTTCCCAAACTCTAACAGAACAAAGAGCTCTTGTAAACAAATGAGCTCCCCAGACAAGTCCACCGATAAGCAGCGCCACTCCTGGCCAGAAGCTTTCGCCTCTTAGCCGAATCCATCTTCGCCAAATCCGTAGACCGAATCAGCACAGAATATTATTGACCCCCAAAATAAACCTACGCAATAACAAAGTTCGAATTTCTATATTTGACCGATAAAACTTTGATATCAATGTCGTCTGTTCTTATTTCATCATTTCTATACCCGTTTTTGAAGAGTTAAAAGAGCATCCTTTAACACTATGTATTGTAGCATAAGTGGATTTGTGTAACGCAGAGAAGGAAACGTTTCCGAACCAATAGAGTATATATTTTATTGATCAGTATCTATAGCCGTGTAGTACTCGAATAGTAAAAGGGTAAATTGCCATTTGTGGTAAAAGTCGATTTGATGAACGAATCATTTCCGACCCCATACAGAATATATATTTTTCATCGTCATCAATAGCGAGTCGATTAAGCCATTTCTTTCTGTCCGTCCGCCTTTTTTCGCCCAGGGCTCGGAGACTAAAAACTAGCGCAACCTAATTTTTGTCCGACTGAAGAGATATCTCTACAAGTGCTTTTCCCCCGCCCATTTTCGCCCCCACAAAGGACGCACATTAGTAAGCGTCCACAAAATGCAGAATCATATTTTTATGATCCCACATCTAACAGAGGTCCAAATCACTAGTTACAATGGAGAAAGAACGTACGAGTCGCTTCGAACGCGACTCTATTTCTTTTATACCCGTACTCAGTCAGTACAATACGTGATTTATGTAAATTTTAAATGTTTTATCAGTTTTATATATTACATTTTTGCTACACTCCGTCAATGATCTACATATACATCATCTACATCAGTTCCTCACAACAACACACGTACACTGCTCGAGGCATATGTTTTGAGCGTGAGTGTGAGAGAAGCTGCAGTAAACAATCAACCCCACAATTGACTTCCCATGCCGCACGAGGAGGGGACGCTTTTCGCTGAAAATTCATATTTCGTCATTGTGGCTATAATAATGATCCGATCTACCAAATTCGTGGAATCTGGTAGATATGGTCAATTTCTTACAATACTGCATTTTTATCTTCAATGCTATTTTGCTATCTTCAATATTGTGGATTTTCGCCTTTTGGTGGAAGGGTGCGGGCGAAATTTTGAAATACACTTGTTCAGTTTGAAGGTCGCCAGGAGTCTTGTCCAAAAGTTTGGTTGTCGAAGCTCTTATAGTTCTGAGGATCCAGGCGTTCATTTTTACGAAAACCAAATCGACT
Source organism: Drosophila bifasciata (assembly GCA_009664405.1). Lineage (NCBI taxonomy): Eukaryota > Metazoa > Arthropoda > Insecta > Diptera > Drosophilidae > Drosophila > Drosophila bifasciata. Next base: position 37,323,220 of record CM019042.1, on the reverse strand, counting down.
CGATTTTTGTGAGTGCGAAAGAGAGGAACGAAGTTTTTCGTATATTTTCCTCTATTGTGGCTATATTAATGATCCGATCCGATTCAGATTTGGGCCCCTGATAGATATGGGTTGTCTCTTGATTCTGCATTTTTGTTTTCTGTTATCTTCAAAAGTGGACGCCACAGATGTGCGCCTTTTGTGGGGCGGAAGTGGGCGGGGCAAAATTTTGAAACATTTTTCTAGGAGTGAGATATCACATCAGTTTGGAAAAAGATTTGGTCCCCTAGCTCTTATAGCCTCCGAGCAATGGGCGACAAACAAGACGGACAGACGGACAGACAGCAATTAGCACAAATACAATATACCCTTTTACTTTCGAGTACGGGTATAATAAGAAAACAAATCAAAAAGTAAATATGTACATACATATTTTCTAACTTTGCGTACAATTGAAAATTTTTGATATAAGTAAAAACATTATCGTATTTAAATAAAAAAATATATTTTCCATTGTAATACATTATATTTTATTTTATCAGTACAATACAATAGCATTAAAATGTCGTTGGTTATGAATCGAAATCTGCAAACAGTTAAAACTATATTTAATTATCTTCTGTTCTGACCAACAGACTTCCAAACTTTGATTGAACTTCAAATTTAATCATAGCTGTTGTTATCGACCTTTGTAACGGATTTTAAACTGAGAACCATAGCTTAAAGTTCTAATTGAACAGAAAAACAATCTTACAGTTCTATAAAGTTATTTAATGCTTCTATCAATAAGTTCTGTAAAATTGTAAACCTAAAACAGAAGTTTTCATAGTATTACGCTATAAAGCATGGTCATCGAATCGCAAGTTGTTTTCGTGCGTAAAATCTCTATACAAAAATATTAATTAAAAGCCCCTGACAAATAATTTTATTACCCAGTGCTCATATAAAAAAATAATGCAGAAAACTACCAATAAAACAGGAAATAAATTTGTA
>CM019042.1:37220685-37321948 GCA_009664405.1 Drosophila bifasciata | reverse complement strand
TTGTATGATGCCAATGATCTTCGTGTCCTCACGCGCTGTCCCAATCGGGAATTTTCTTTTATTATATTTTGTCTTTCTTCTGCTGTGAATACACTTGTTGCTGGCTTGCATGTCTTGTGAGGCGGCCGATGTTCGCTCGTCGTCCTTTAGGCATTTTGGACTGTGGACAGAGTGGTGAATTTAACCTCAAATGCACGATCCACATAATTTACACAGTTCAACTTACCACCTTAAAGACAAATGCCTGCTGAATTGAATAAAAATTTTCACAATACAATTTCGTTTTCACAGTGAACACAATACCGGTTTGTCACATGAAATTAACTGAGCAGAGAACAATGAGTAGCAGTCAAACAATGTATCACGCACCGGCGCCTACTTAAAATATTGGTTTGTAGTACATGCTATGTATCAGAGATGGCGCTGTATGTAGTATATAGTAGATAAAACAAATACAATTTCCGCTTTTCTGTTGAAATTTTTCGTGAATTTTCTTTGCTATAAACCTCACGGAGCACGAGACCTTTCCAACGAATGCAAACCCGTGGAAATCGGTTCGTGCGTTATGGAGTTATTGCGTCAAAAGGAAAACCCGACTTATTTTTGTATAGTAGAGATTGGAAAATAACTTCATTATAGTACGTTATTTTTCAAAAGAGAGGAGATGTAATATATATATATACTATACATATATGTATATCGAATGCAAACTGTACTTCATACATTGTTGCATATGTATAAACAAACATATCTGAGTCCCAGTCGTTGAACCAAGTGGCCGAAACTCGAGCCAGTCTGTGTACTTTGGTCGGCTAGCGGAAAGTGCAAGTGTGAGCATAATTGTTACATGCGGACCTCACATGCACATGAATTCAAGTGTATGTGCAGGGTATATACCCTCGCGCTCCAGCCTAAGCGAGCATAGTTACATATTGTTGGGGCCGAAAATAGGTACATAACTCGGAGCATCACTGATAAGCAGAATTCTATTTCGGAAACGCATAAAAGCGCATATCCATAAATAACTCCGAAAGTGGATCGTTCAGAGAGAGTCGCTGCAGTAAGCACGCATGCAAGAGAGAGTTGTTGCGTGTACTGATAATAGAGTCATATAGAGAGCATAAACCTAAGCTTGACCAAAGTACGCTATAATCATACGATTATACAGTTAAAGCTCCTCCAAATATCGTTCGATCTTTAAGGCTTTATATTCTGTACAGCTTAGCTGAGTTAGTAGTGCCGGAGTTATTCGCAAATATACGCTTGGTAAAATCGGACGTGATTGTGAACAAACGTAAGCCTATTTCAAACCGATTACATAATCCCTCGTGCCGAAAATTTTCTGACCATAAATTCGGGGAGTGATTAATAAAATAAGTTGAGCCTGTGTTGCTGGTGATTTTGTGACCCATCTCCAGGTATGTCGGCAGTTATCTAGGGAATGTTTTTCGGTCTAAAGTTTATTCAAAATTATGGTTATAGCCCGGACCGTGCGCCAGCCCAAGTGCCTACAGTACCGAGGGGCTCTACAAGAGGTGTTGTTTTTGGGCGATCCTCAAACGAAAAGAGGTACCCTTCAACCCCTTTTTGGAGACAACGATCGCGAGAGAACCTCCCGCTTGGCGTAAGCGGCTCAAGCCACCGTCGCCTTTACGGCACTCCGGCCGCAAAGGAGGCGCCTCGGAATCTTTTCACAGCTTCGCCGGAACCGCCTTCTATCGCACCCGTCAGTGCTAGGGTGAACAGCGGAGCGACTGCGAGCGAATCTTCAATTTTGGGCTGATGCCTAAGCAATGCGCCGGCAACCCCTTCCGGCTGATCTAGCTGCACCAGCTGAAGAGGCCGAAATGATTTCGGACGATTTACTGCCGGAAGCGGGACATCGACATTGCTTAGCATTTTGGCCCGACTGTTCCAAAGAGTAGCAGTGGTCACCACGTGACATAGGATCGTCGTTCCTCTTCAAATACATACTCGCCCGGTTTCTTTATCTTAAATTCGATATGATAGTTTTAAAAGTCTATTTTATTTCAGCTATACCTATATATATATATGTATAATATCTAGTTATGTAACCATTAAGGAAGTGTAATAGTTTTGGAAAAGAATGGGTATGAGACATTAATATTAATTGAGATTGCAAAGCCGTACACGTCAGAAGCTCACAAAAGTATACTGGTATTAACTCAGAATATGCACCTACGTCATCATTGATTTCAACGATTCGGAAGGAGTAAGTGTTACAAAACACCACTAAACCAAATTAATGCAGTGAGTTCTTAAATGTAAAAAAGTACACAAACAGAAACGTAACCTGCGTGTTAGCCCTTGTTTCTTCACCGAAATTCTTAATAATTTCTAAACCAAAATGTATTTATACTCCTCGCCTTTCCATTGTATTATCTACCCATGATTCTTATTCTTTACATCAATATCTATATTTTTTATACTCTACCGTAAATTCCTATAAAATAAAAGTATATATACTGAGTTCACTAAGAACCCCACTAAAGATGAAATTCTACTAGAAGTTAAGAAAGCTTGAAAAGAGTTTGAATTGTAAAATTAGGAAAACATGGAAACGTATATAAGGGCATTAATTTTGGAAACGCAAATCTAATATTTTCTAAATTTAGACATCCGTCCTCAGACAAGCAAGATCGAAGTGGCAACGCGATGAAACTGTATAAGCACATATAAAGGGTCTATACGGTTCGATTAACCTGTATAGCATAGGTTGGGAGGGTAGTGAAGAGGGAGATACTCGATGACACCTAAAGTTTCTTAAATTTTTAATAGAGTAGTTGATATGCATATCCCCAACCCCAATACATACCATTCAGTTACCATTCATTCAGTTCTGTTTGACCTGGTTGTTTTCCCTTTTTTTTTTTTTCTTTTGTGTTGATTTTTGATTCTTTTAAATGTGCACCTAAAACATTTATGCGAGTGTGTGTCAGTATACAAGATAGAAGAGAGTAGAACGAACCCCGACAATCGGCGAGCTAAGTCAGAGCATAGCTAGAGGTGCACGAAATCTCTTCTTATACTAGTTTGGGGTAAAAGGCATCTATCCCACAATTTGCACGCTACAATATATACATATATATAAGCGTCTCTCACTGCCGCTGTTGGCAGCGCAGCCGCGAGACTGAGCCTTCCGTAGCTCCTAAGACACAATTCTCAAAATCAGAAACTTTTGAAGAAGTGGAAGCAGCTCCTTTTCTGCTCTTAATAAGAAGAACTCAAAACCAAATATTGAAGATAACTTCTACAAAGCAAAAGCACCGGCCCACAACGGAAAACACGATCCGAAACAAGCACTAGTAAACTGCAACCCCAAAACGAAACGGGAATACAAATCCCACGGCGACTACGGAGCACATGCGTCCCAAGCCAACCACAGGGAACACACATCCCAAACACACCACGAGGATCTCAGACATGAGACAAGAATCAACACACTAGAACCAGGCGCTCCTTTACAGGAAGCCCAGGACCAAAATCAAACTGCGGGGCACACACGCACCTCGAACACACCACAAGGATCTCACACACACGAGACAAACACCAACAAACTTGAACCCGCTCGACACAGAAAAGCCCAGGTGTAAGTTCAGCCACAGCGCACCCATGCACCCACCCTCAACGGAGAAGGTGAACCCACGGACACCCCTCAAAGACGACAACCAGCCTCGAACAACGACAACGACAACGGCAGCAACAGTGCAACAACCAAACCACGAGGGAAACAGCCACGCAAATCCCTTTGCTGGTCGGGTCCAATCATCGAACTAATATCCACAGAACCTCTCCCTCGGAACCGGAATCTAGCCCGATGACCCCCCGAAACACCGACCGCAGCCCTGTCGTACCCGGCCGACCACACCGATTTTTCGCCAACCCACTGAGTACCTTCCGCGTACTGACGTGCCCGCTCAGCGCCATGCACCACGCCATGCCTAGCACCACGTCCGAAATCTTCGTCGCCCAAACAAGTCGTTGCTGCGAAAAACAGTCGTCACTGAGACCCGCCTGGCCATACGTAGGTCTGGGAGACATTACCCCCAGATATACCGCCAGACCCGCGAAGCTACGCCACTCACGGCCAACGCTACCTCGATCGTCGTCCATAAGCGACTACCCACGTAGGATCGAACACCCCAGCGCGTTCGACACAACCATCCTCCCAGGAGACCCAAGCCAGCCCAAGGGACCCCAAAAACCCCAATCTCACTGAACCCGACCCAGAACAATCTCCGATCCTTGGCCACCGGACATAGCAGCACAGATCGAAGAATTTCTGGACACAGAACTTTAAAGTTCAATAAAATCTCTACGGCACCTCAACATCGCCGAGCACACCATCGTCATTAGCGATAATCCCGACCCTATCGTACTCGTACGGTAAAGAACGGCAAATGGCGCATGTGCGTGGACTACCGACAACGAAACACTCACTCAATTCCTGACGCGTACCCACGGCTCCAGGATTAACTACATCTTGGAGCTCGATCTGAAGAACGGATACTGGCAAATACCATGGCCCGGAAGTCGAGAAGCCACCGCCTTCACAGTCCCCGGCAGAGGTCTCTATCAATGTGAAGGGAGTGTCCTTCGGATTAAATTCTGCACCAGCAACATTCAAACGGGCCCTCGATACCGTGATCGGTGCCGACATGGAACCCTACGCATTCGCATATTTAGACAAGAACCACCTACACAACCGGGAAATAGTCATCTCTCGCCTTCGAAAAGTCAACCTGCGGATAAACGCAGAAAAGTGCACCTTTTTCCAAAGCCGGATCAAATATCTTGGTCACGTGATCAGCGAAGAAGATATGCACACGGACCCCGACAAGATTGCTGCCGTCAAAGAACTCAAGCCACCCACGAACCTAAAGGAACTACGTCAGTGCATCGGAATAGCATCTTGGTACCGAAGATTCGTTTTTAACTTTTGCTACAGTCGTCCAACCAATGTCTCCAGCTACTAAAGAAAGGATAAAAAAGGACATGAACCGCAGATCAACAAGCGGCCTTTGACAAACTAAAGGGAACTACTCACGACCGCTCCCGTACTTGCTTGCCCTGATTTCAACGTCAAGTTTTCACTACAAACAGATGCAAGCAACCTCGGCATAGGCGCCGTCCTCACGCAGGAAATCGAAGGAAAGGAACGCGTCACCGCCTATGTCAACCGAAGCTTGAACCAGGCCCAAGAAAAAACTACCCGCCACCGACAAGGAATTGCCTCGCCGTCATTTGGGCAATCCTACGCTGCTACCCAGAAGGATACCGGATCGACGCTATAACCGACATCTCGCGCAGAAATGGCTGAATACTCTGGAAAGCCCTACGAAGAATAGCGAGATGGGCGCTCGAACTCCAAACAGTATCAGTACGACGTCCACTATAGAGCAGGGAAACAAAACGTGGTTGCCAACGCCCTGTCCCGACAACCCTTGGAAACGCTAGCAAGGACTTGCCCTGGCTCGCACGAAAGATTCAACAAACCAAAGAAGAACCCGATAAATACCCAGACTACGTCTTCGAGAATGGCGAACTCTACAGCCATCTGGGCCACGGAGCCGACGATCACGACAACGTGTCATTGAAACTTTGCGTCCCAAAGGACCAACGCCAAAGAGTCCTAAAAGAAATGCCATGATCAGCCCACGGCAGGCCCCCGGCATTCGGAAGACCATCACAGATGTGAGGAAGGACGTACGCGGCTGTTTGAGCTGCAAAAGTTTCAAGGCACTGCAGCGCAAGCCCGTGGGTAAGATGCTCACCCGCAAGGCAGAGGAACCTTTTCGCCACCCTGCGCCGACTTCGTGGGGCCACCGCCCCGATCCAAACGAGGAAACGCCATGCTACTGGTATTTTTCGACACCTTCTCGAAATGGATCGAACTAGTGCCACTTAAGAAAGCTACCACAGCTTCCCTAGAGCGAGCTTTTCGGGAACGCATTTCTAAGTTACTTCGGCGTACCAAAACGATTTGTCTGCGACAACGGAACGCAGTTAACCAGCCGCTAGTTTCGCACGTTTCAACAGCCGGCGTGGATCTGCAACAAACCGCACCGTACTGCCCCCCATGAAAACCCTACGGAACGGGCCAATCGGACGGTGAAGACCATGATTGCACAATTCGTGGAGGACCACCAAAACACACGGGATGAGCTGATACCCGAGATTTCACTGGCAATCAACTCCAGCTTGCCTCCAGAGAGTCTATGAGAGACTCTCCTCCTCTACTCAAAGGGAGTGATGGGCATTCCGCGTCGCAACCTAGGACGATGTCGAGACCCTTTTTCCGCACTCGGTGGATTAGGGCCCTGACATCCCCGAGAGGGTGGGGTTCTCATACGGCAGGTATGCCGAGGCCAGGTATAGGATCTTCCCGTTTCTTCACATAGTGGGTACCTGCAAAAACAGAACATTAAGCTCGCTGCTTCTACCACGATACAGGTTCTTGGCTTACCCACGGGGTGTGGCGTGAGAAGGCGGTATCCGCGACCGTTCAGTCCCCGAACCCCTCCCTCAAAGGTCCAGGGCTCTAGGTAGAAGGCCACGTCTACCGCCCTCTCGTCCATAAACCGCAGCAGGTCCGCCGATGGTACACTTGAGTGATGCAGATTAATCTGCACCACCTTCATGCTGTTCAGTGGACCTACTACTACCGCCAGTGTGCTATACCAAAGGATATGCGGCAGTCCTTTTCAAAGGAGTTTGGCAAGCCTTTCTTGACCAATACTGATCCAGAGTTCCTTGCCGTTCCCCTTGTCAATGGCATCCTCCATGGCGGTCAGGATCTCTGATTCTGCCTTCAGCCAGTTAACGTCCGATATCCTCCCTTCCGGGTGGCTTCGGTCGATAATGGCTGTCACCCAGCTCTCAGGCGGTGCTCCTTGGCTGGCGATCCCAGCCATCCCCGCCTACTTCGGCTCGGAAGCTCTTATGGAAGTCATCCGTCTCTGCCGCTTGAACCTCGGCTCTCGACCAGTCGGGTTCCACCGTTGTCTTCTGTACAGAGGGGCGTTGGTGGGTACCTTGGCGCTTGCCGTGTTCTGCGGCTGAGGTATGGTCTTTTCCTTCTGCTTCCCGGTGAAGAGGACGGCAGGGGTCCTCTGCCACCGTCGCGTGTTCGCTTGGGGGGTCTGGTCTCCATTGGCGGGAGCGACTCCGTTCAGCTGCTCGTACCTCCGCACGTTCTGTTCGTGCTTCTTCCTTAGGCTCCTTTCCCCTCGCGGTCAGCGTTTGGGGGTTTTTGGCTTATACCACGAAGGTATTTTACCGATGCCCTGTATCCCAAAAAAAGCCGTTTGCGTCGGGTCTGAGGCTCCTCCTCCGTCCCAGGTAGTGGACTCGAGTCGACCTGGATGTTGGGAGCCGTGACTTGTGGCTCCGCCTTCTGCAGCTCCTCTCTCCAAGGCGAGAAAGGCCTTGGCCAACCCCCTGCCTCCGACACTGAGGGGCCAGTGAAGACGAAGCTTCCGTCGCTGGTTCCCGGTTCCAGGTCCTCTATCGTCTCTTTCTGCCTGCGGATCCTCCTTTTGCTTGTGGCATTACACGATCTGGCAGCCAAGCACTCCACTGCCATCTCGGGTTTCCTGCAGTCACAGGATGTCGACGCCGGAGGGCCTGCGCTCGCAATCCCAATCACCACCGGTACTGGGTCTCCGACTCCCCTGCACCGTAACTGTTGTTGCGTTAACGGACATTGCCCCTTAACGTACGCGTTTTTAGCCCTACCGCCAGGGTGAACTACTTTTAGCTTCGGCGCTCACCCTTGACCTGCTCGGCTTGAGTGGGCCCTTCTGGCAGAATGCTGCCGCCCGTATAGCTCTCGGGGTCCTAACGCTTACCCCCTCATCACGGCAAGATGGTAGTTCGCGAGGGGTGGCTATTGAAGTAATTAATTAAGTCGACAATTTTCGACTTGGCTATTGAAGTAATTAAGTCGAAAATTGTAGGCACAACCTTATACAAGGTACAAAATGAAACTTCTATTACGCCAAAAACATCCGACGTATTAAAGGCACAACTGGCAAAACTGGCAATCCCCAACTAGAAAGGCAAAACTGCCGGTTTCATTGCGACAGAAATCGATAACTTTACGGAGACTATTGGAAGCTTCGTATATCGATGAGAGTTTATCGGCCGAACACGCTGATAAATTCAGTAAAAAAAGAAGCCATTAATACAATGATTAAAAAAATTGTGAACAGGAAAACTCAAAACAATTCTTGAGGCAGGAAATTTCACAACAATGAACGAAGCCACCGCAAAGTACTTACAATGTAGTACTGACATGACGGGCAATGTAAATTCAAAATTGTACACCCGAGGAGGACAAACTTATCGAGGTAATAATTACCAAGCTAATTTTCGTGGTAGAGGAAATGGCCATGGTAACTATCAGTACAACGGTCGCTACCAAAACAATGGCTACTACCGAAATAACGGCTACAACCAAAATTATAATAACCGAAATTATTATACCCAGGCCATCTATAGTAATTGGTGTCGTGGAAACTATAGAGGAAACAACCGTGGAGGAGCTAACAACAATAACAACAATAATAATGGCAACTCACAAATAATAATATTGTCCGACAAGTACAAACCCCGTGGAAAACCAATAAATACCATTAAGATACAAAACCCAGTAAAACAAACAGTTCACACTATTAACCTTAACTTCCATCTCTTTGTTTCACTTAAAAATGAACAAACTAAAAAAATTATATACATTATTAGTTGAAACTGGTGCAGACATTTCATTAACAAAAGAAGATTCAGATTCATTTTATGATATTGATTATCATAATACTACTCAAATATCAGGTGTTGGTGAAGGAACAATAAACTCAAAAAGGACTAACTTCAATATAACTTTAAAAATAACTATGCCATTCCACATAATTTCCACTTACTATAGTAACATCAGATTTTCCAATTCCATGTAATGGAATCATAGGCGTCGACTTTATGAAAAAATACAATTGTCAAATAGACTTCAAACCGGAAAACGATTGGCTTATGCTAAGACCCGACCATCTTGATCAGCCAATAAACATTCCAATAAATCATACCCTACAAAACAATTTGACAATTCTACCAGCAAGATTCGAAGTTGTCCGAAAACTTGTGATAAACGCAGGAACCAGATATATATTTATACCAAACTAAGAAATACAAAACGGAGTATTCATTGGAAACTCCATAGCAGATTCAAAAAATACATTTGTCCGAATTTTAAACACTATAAATAAAACCGAAATTATCCACTTTAACGAATTAAAAACTGATCCATTAGATGACTACGACATAGCAAATAAAAGACAAAACAAATAAAAATGAAAACAATACAGACATTTTAAATAAATTGAATACAAATTTCCCTTCCCAATTTAAAACAATACTTAATGAATTTAAATTCATTAACCAATTTAATACAATACTTAATGAATTATGCACAAAATACATAGACATATTCGAAATAGAAACCGAATCGATATCAATAAATAATTTTTACAAACAAAAAAATAAGGATGAAAAGATGATAGTCAAATGACACAGTCAAAAAGAAGAAGTAGAAAAACAGGTTGAAAAATTAATAAAAGATAAAATAGTAGAACCTATCGCCAAATTAGCAAAAAAAATCTTATCTGATCAATTTTCACTACCAAGAATAGATAATATTTTTGATCAATTGGGTAGAGCTAAATATTTGTCATCTCTAGATTTAATGTCAGGATTTCACCAAATAGAACTCGAAGAAACTCCAGAAATATAACGTAATTTTCCACGAGCAATGGCTCCTACCGCTTCACGCGATTACCTTATGGCTTAAAAATGGCACCAAATTTCTTTCAAAGAATGATGACAATTGCATTTTCAGGTATCGAACCTTCACAGGCATTCCTATATATGGATGACCTAATTGTCATCGGTTGCTCAGAAAAGCATATGATTAAAACCCTACAAACGTCTTTGAGTTATGTAGGAAGCGCAACCTAAAATTGCACGCCGAAAAGTGCTCATTCTTCAGACACAAAGTAACCTTCCTAGGTCACAAGTGCACCGATAAAAGTATTTCACCAGACAGTAAAAAATATGATGTAATAGAAAAATACCCAGTACCAACAGACGCAGACAGTGCCAGAAGATTTGTTGCATTTTGCTATTACTACAGACGATTTATAAAACAACTTTTCCGATTACTCACGTCAAATAACTAGATTATATAAAAAAGAATGTTAAATTTGAATGGACAGATCAATGTCAAAAAGCCTTCAACTATTTAAAAGTTCAATTGATGAAACCCACTTTTACTATACAACAATATCCTGATTTCAATAAAGAATTTTTGTATCACAACAGACGCAAAAGCAAAGCAAGCATGTGGAGCTGTCCTAACTCAAGATTATAATGGAACTCAACTACCCGTAGCATATGCATAAAGATCAACAGAACAAGAATTAGCAGCTATTCATTGGGCAATTAAGCATTTTCGACCATATATTTATGGCAAACACTTTACAGTTAAAACCGACCATAGACCACTAACCTATTTATTCTCTATGACTAACCCATTTAGATTTAGATTAGATCTAGAAGAGTATGATTTTACTGTGGAATATCTTAAGGGAAGAGACAACCATATCGCGGACGCATTGTCCAGAATAACAATCAAGGATCTACAAAATATCCAAAGAGATAATACAATTCTGTAAGTCACTACCAGAAAGTAAACAGAAACATTCCTGCGCAGGAAAAACAAAAAAAATTAGATTTGCCAAGGAAAACTCTAAATAAAGCTTCTAAGCTTCATTGTAAATTAGGAGGTACGAAAAGTAGTGACATTTCTAATAACAGATTCGATATGCTTACTAACGCATGGGAAAAAGTTATAGCAAGAATTGACGTTACCTATATGTACACCAATGGAATTCTCGACTTAGGTCAGTACTTCCAAAAGGCTTGAAAAGGAAGCCGGTATACATAATGTCAGCCAACTCAAAAGTGCCACCGAGCGGTAAGATCTTTGAAACTACCTTAATAGAATCTTTTAAAATTATGGGCAATAAAATATAACAATCTCTAAGAGTAGCGTTACTCAAGCCAGTGACCCTTTTATTAAATAATGAAAAAGAGAAAGAATTCAATCCATTTCAAGGAGGTCATACAGGCATTACAAAAACCTTGGCCAAGGTCCAGAGACACTATTATTGGAAAAATATGTCTAAAGACATAAAATTACATAAGAAAATGTTCCAAATGCCAAAATGCTAAAACGACTAAACATACATACCAAGAACCCATTAACTACGACTGAAAACCCCACAAATGGCTTTCGATAGGGTAATTGTGGATACAATTGTGGTAGTGGGCCTACCAAAATCGCACAATGGCAACGAATACGCAGTAACACTAATATCCGATTTGACCAAATATTTAGTAGTCATACCGATACAAAACAAAAAGTGCGAACACCGTAGCTAAAGCCATTTTTAAGAATTTATTCGAAGTCCGGTCCAATGAAGACGTTCATTACGGATATGGGAACAGAATATGAAAATTCAATAATTGACGACTTGTGCAAATATCTAAAAATCAAAAAATATAACATCTACTGCACACCACCACCAAACAGTTAGACCAGTTGAAAGAAGCCATAGAACATATAATGAATTCATTCGATCCTACATTTCAGTAGATTAAACTGATTGGGACGTTTGGCTCCAATATTTCGTATACTGTTTCAATACGACAACCTCTATGGTACATGATTACTGTCCATATGAGCTGAGTATTCGGTAAAGCAACGAACTTACCAATACATTTTAATAGCATAGATAGAATAGAACCACTCTACAACGTAGATGACTACGCTAAGGAATCAAAGTTTAGGCTAGAAGTAGCCTATAAAAGAGCCAGAGAATAATGATTGATGATAATAAAACAAAAAATAAGGAATTGTATAGTATGATAGGAAAGTTTGAAATATTCAACTCAAAATAGGAGACCAAGTTTTGCTTAAAACGAAGTAGGACATAAATTTGATTGTGAATACAAAGGTCCCTATAAGGTAGAAGGAGACAGAGATAACATAACAATATCAAATAACGAGAAAGAACGTGTTGTGTCGCCGTTACGCAAAACTACTTTTATACCCGTACTCAGTCAGTATGATTTATGTGGAATTTTCAAATGTTTTATCAGTTTTGTAACGAACCCTGGGACCAGGGCCCGTTAAATTCATATTCATAGCACTAAGTTACTTTGTCAAATATGTATAATCTATACACCAACAACACATACACCATACACCTGACACTGTACAATTTCCAAGTCCCAAGCGCCGATCGATTTCTGCAGAATCGACACACACGCGCCATAATTTCCACAAGGAGTTACCCAACCCAGTTTCCCCGAATTTCAAAATTACACTCAGGTCATTTCCGGTGCAACCGAGTCAATGACCAAAGTGCCAAACTACACTCAGCTCATTTCTCGGTGCAACCGAGGTAATGACCGTGTCGGTGGAACGAGTGGAGAACTCGACACCACTTCCGTAACCACAAACTTGCAGACTCAGCCATCGAGATCGGCCTTAAATAGCCCGAGCTCTCGATCAATCAGGGCAGTCCATCGCCTATTCTAAAACCGTATCGGCAGTACATCCGCCGCGGCTACCAACACCACGCCTCAGCAAGAAAACAATACAAGAACCACTACACGAAACCAGAACCACGAGAAACAATACAGAACACAAAATAAAACCATTTAATAACATCAAAAACAAACTCAACGAAGTGTCATCATATCTTCGCCGAGCGCGAATACAAATCAGGTGACGCAAAAACCCATATTACCGCACACACACTAAAACTCAGGTGTCAGCGTTTTCCTTTCATCGCCAAGTGCGATTACCAAACTACCTACACGTTAACCAGACTCTACGCCCGCTCCACTATCGGTCTCACGGCCAAGCCCCTGCCCTAAAGTTCCAGCAATACTACAAAATTTCTTGTAGAGAACCCTGGACAGACTGAGCCTACCTCAGCCTGGAGATAGGTATCCCTTACAAGTGGCGCCCGAGCAGGGACTTACGGAAACTTTAAAGGAGATTTCAAAGCCGACTTTCTGGCAACTTTAAGGAAACTTAAAGAAAAACCTTACACGGGGCTACGTGGGCTAAAGGCCCACGGCCACCGAGAAAGAAAATAGTAGAGCTAACCACAGAACACAAGTCCGGTACAAAACCAAATCCGCACCCACCCGAATCCAGTCTCGAGTGCCACCGGAAAAGTATACGCAGTGACCAAGTGCTAAAACAGTGAAAAAGTGCCAAAAACAACGCAGAGGAAAACTCAGTCCAATCACCATTTAAACCTACGAAGACGACTCAGGCAGTGAATTCTACACCAGCGAGCAAACCCCAACCCAGGCGTCAGCATCGGCTGGATCCACAAACGCCGCCGAGACGAGCTGGAGGCCTTCGCCAAGGAATTCGGATTTGACAACGAAGGAACTGCCGAAGAGTTGCACAAGAACTTTGCCATACTAGTCGCAGGACCACTCCCCGCCGGGTGCCTGGACTCTCTTGGCAGAACTCGAGAGACAATACGCCAGCAGGACGCTCCAAGTCCCCGTGGCCCACTACTCCAGGACCATCAGGCACCGGAGGATGGGACCCCAAAGCAGGCTTGCAAGTTCCCGCAGCCCCAGAGCCCACGCCCCGACCACCAGTGGTCACAGCCGCCGATCTTCCAAGGCCGCCCACTATGGAAACCTCCCGTTCGCCCACACAGAGAATTATACCATCGATTGACGCACCCATAATCGGGCCCGACTATAACCACGTCGCACGCACAGCAGAACGCATCCGCGGATGGGGCATCCAGTTCAACGGAGAAGATGACCCAATATCGTGGAACGCGCACGCGCCTAAGGAGTGGACACCAACCAGCTGCCTCGGAGCATGGCCGAACTACTCACCGACCGAGCCAGTCGCTGGCACCGTACCAGCCAACTACAGAGCAGTTCCTGGGCACATTTCCGCCAGGAGTTTCTGGCGTATTTTCTGCCGCCAAGGTATTTTGAACAATGGGAGGACCAGATCCGAGGCCGCAAGCAAGCGGTGGGAGAACCATTCAAAGACTATCTCATCGAGATACGGCTACTCATGCACCATGCCGAGTACGACCTAGTTAAGGAACTCTATAGGATCTACGACAACGCCCCGCCAGGACTCCAACTATACGTGCGACGAGACGAATTGGAAAGTTTGTCACAGCTAACCCGATTAGCGGCAGAGTACGAGATTATTCACGAGAGGAAACACGCGACGACTCCCGCACCCATGCGAATCCCACCAAGAGACACCCAGGCCGGCAAGGCACCCAGACCGCAGAGAAGGTGAGTCCTACCGTACACCCTTCCAGAGACCCCATTGGGATTCAACCGACACACCGCGCAGACAGTCATCGAATCAAAATAATAAAACGAACCACTACGTCGCCCATCGAATGATCACCACCCCATTGCCAACCCACGCGCAGCCTGTCGCCGATGTGGTCAAGCTGGACACGCCGCCTATGACGCCTATGACGCTTCGATCCTATTCTGCTGGGAATGTGGAAAACGCGACACTCGAACCGTCGACTGCTGCCGCCGAGCCACGTCGGGAAACGACACGCGTCCTCAACTGACCCGGATCAGCCGAGAACGACGCCTCCACAGTCTCGCGACTAAGCAACCCACTACACGTGAACGACGGCCGAATAGTGGCGATAGTGACAATAGGAGGCCACCATCGACACCAGGGCATCCCGAAGTTTCGTCAGCGACAACCTGGCCCGACAACTAAACAACAACCCAACCTGCAAGATGCATGCGTCCGCATACGCCTGGCTGACGGCTCAGTCAGAGAGATCACACAAGTTCTACTGGCGCACATCAAGCTGGATCAACGAGAGGCCCAAATCCCACTCCTGGTCCTCCCTAACATGCTGGAGCAAGTTATAGTCGGCATGGACTTCCCTATGTGCTATCGAAACGACGATCCAATGCGGCACCACGCTGCTAAAGCTACAAGATCGCCACCTCACGCCAACGCCACCGTCAGTTCAATCCAACCACGTACAAGTCACCGAACCCAGCACCAAGAAATCTAGGTCAACAGCGAACACACTTCCCCGACCTACCACAAAGAACACGGCCCCCAATATCACAAACGAAGAATACCACCCCCGAAACCAACCGCAGCGAACACATTTCCCCGACCTACCGCAAAGAAGAAGACGGCACTCAATAATGCAAACGAAGAATACGACACCGAAAACCAACCACAGCGAAAGCAAAGAACCGGCCCACAACGGAAAACACGAATCCGAAGCAAGCACCGGTACACTTTTACATTTTTTTTGCTGCATCTGTCATCTACATCGACATCTTCATCAGTTCTCACAAAAACACACGTACACTGCGTAGAGAGAGCGATACTGCATTTTTCGTTTTGTTCTATCTAAAAAATTATGGATTTTCGTCTTTTGTGGTGGCGGGAGGGGGCGTGGCAAAATTTTGAAATAAACTTGCACTGAATCGATATAACAGGAGTCTGGAAAAAAGGTTTGGTTGCTCTAGGTTGAGCATCTGAGATCGAGGAGCTCATTTTCGAAAACCAAATCGAATCTTTTTGTCTGAGTGCGAGAGAGAAGGAACGATGTTTTATACCCGTACTCAAAGAGTAAAAGGGTATATTGTATTTGTGGTAAAAGTGGATGTGTGTAACATATAGAAGAAATAATTTCCGACGCTATAAAGTATATATATTCTTAATCAGTATCAACAGCCGAGTCGATGTAGCCCTGTGTGTCCGTCCGTCTGTCCGTATGTCAGTTTGTCCGTCTGTCTGTCTGTCCGTCTTGTTTGTCGCCCATTGCGCGAAGGCTATAAAAAGATAGAACAACCAAATTTTTTTTCAGACTGATGTGATATCTCACTCCTAGAAAAGAGTTTCAAAATTTCTAATAATCCGATCCGATTCAGATTTAGTTCTCTGATAGTTATGGTTTTTTTCTGTGATTCTGCATTTTCGTTTTCTCTTATCTTCCCAGATTGTGGACGCCAAAAAAGTGCGCCTTTTGTGGGGGCGGGAAGTGGGCGCAAAAAATTTTGAAACACTTTTCTAGAAGTGAGATATCACATCAGTGTAGAAACAAAATTTGGTTGCTCTATCTTTTATAGCCTCCGAGCAATGGGCGACAAACAAGACGGACGGACAGACAGATAGAGACGGACATTTACCCCAAATACAATATACCCTTTTAATCTTCGAGTACGGGAGTAATAAAAACAAAAATAAAATAGTACTTAAAGATAGGTTAAACATTTTTATTTCATAATCATTTTGTTTCTCTTATAAATATTTCAAATATGGCCATACATATAATAAGATCCCCTATCCATACATAAAGATCCATAAGATCCATACATAAGTAGTTACATATATATACAAAAAAAAAAAAATAATTAAAATAATAATTGAACAATTTTACTTACCTAAACTCTTTAGTTTAATAAATATATATTCATTGGAAAAATAACTTCATTATATTACGTTATTTTTCAAAAAGGAGCGAGATGTAATATATATATATACTTTACATATATATATGTCGAATTATGCACGGGCTCCATTAGAGCGAAGTGAGTTTCGGTCTGAACACGGGCGTTGATCTACAAAGACTGACTCTTCGTTCGTTTAACCGCCTATATCGGCGACGCAGTTGTGTCGCGCCACACCCTATGTGGCGCCGCACAACAGCTCGCCGGCGCCGCTTAGTTCTAACGGTACCTTGCAAGGCGAGCAAAGAGAACAATGATATTGAAAAAGAGACAAAACATAGATGATGAATAATTCGAGCTTCTGTGAAACAGAAGCATTACAAAAACTAGCATTCCTCATACACTGAGATATACCCTTCGCCGACATATATATATATATATATATATATATATATCAGGATATATCAATCAGGCTTCCCTGGGCACGCGGGCTATGCCTAAACCCTTCCCGCCTACCGTCGTGGGAGCAAATATGTCAATCAATCAATCAAATATTAAAAACAATACCGCAAAGGAGCTCGGTACTCCTCTTAAAGTACCGAAGGGACAAGACCATCCCTCTATATCAACGCCTGGGAACCCAGTGTTCCAGTCCCACCGCGGGAATCGATAGCTGGTCCAGGGCTGGAACGATGCGCCACCCATCGGGCGGGTTCGGAGACTCCTTGGGGGTATCGGAAAACCTGGGGAAAGAAGGACACAAGAGAATGATAGGAATGAGAGGAACGAGGCAGGCCACGCATGCGCCAGAACCCAGAAAGAAAAAAAAATCATAAGTGGGGTTAAGCCCGGATAAAAAAAGTGAGTGGGAGAAAAAATTTGTAGTGGGCCTATGGCTTAATCCGTGTATTTCCCTTTAGCCTGACCCGGATTATCGCCCAGTGCAGCCGGGTCAGACATTTTACCGGAGGCCGGATCGTGTCCGAGGAGTTCCCAAGAGGCAACCGACGTCAAGGTTCCTGGACAGGAACCAATTCCCAGGGGCAATTCCCTTCTCCACCAAACTCTTCCCACGCCGCGGTGCCCAGAGGGGAAGCGTCGTTTGCCCCAGGAGGCCATACAATTTATGCCACAATATCCGTGAGTGTGTTCCGTTGGGAGTGTGTGTGTGTGTGTGTGTGTGTGTGTGTGTGTGTGAGTGCCTGGAGGGAGATGCAAGGCGCGCAAAGTGTCGTGCTGGCCAAGCCGGACCTAAGGCTGGTCCAACAAAAATGACGGGAGACCGCCCCATCGGCCAAAAACAGTTTTTGTGGTCCGAGTGGAAGCTGCCACCGACCACCTCGACGCCTGTATCGACGGCGTACACTGCCCGGCACACACACTGAATACCGGCACCAATAATTTATTTAGAACGGGTTGCTTACCAAATTATTTATATATTATTTATTTATTATCTATATATTTGTGTAAACATTGTTATTTATACTGTTCTTTGTGTTGTCTTAGTTTATGCGTATATTCTTGTCATAGTTTGTAAGAAGAAACTAACGTCAACAACCTTTTGTACAACAACAAACATTTACGGCAATTATAAAACATATGGGATTAACCCTAGAAGGAGTGCGGCAAGCAAGTTAGTTTGTCGACGGCCTATCGTGATCTTGCCCCTACGACCCCCGAACAAGAGCTCTTGGTAGGTTAGTCTCGGGAGGGCCCAACAACACCCCATTTAAAACCAAACAAATATCAAGTTTTTTTTTTGCTCGTCGTTAAATAGTTGGTGTTTTTTTTTTTTTTGTTATTTATTTATTAAATAAATTTATTTATTTATTTATTAATCAATTAGCTAAATAATGAATGATAGAATATATTGAAATTTATAAAAGAGTATGATGGAATAAATTAATTTAGAGGGAGGACACGTGGCTACAGCCCTGGAGTAAACCAGCCGTTGCCGTTCCAGCAGAGGGTGGTCAAAATGTATGATCCGTTTGACCACAGGTAGGGTGGGGCGCGCGAAGTGGGAACACCTAGACTTCACCCATTTGACAGTCGTCTCAGTGTTGGTTCAGTATTTTTTTTTGTATGTTCTGCGTTTTTGTTGTTTTGTAGTTATGATGTCCCGAGAAGTCGTTCTCACCAAAACCCTTGTTTACACTTGGCGGGGAGAGGGAATTACCCAGCCCCTGGGGTCGAGAGCTGCCGGCGCGGCCCCACAGAAAACCAAGCCAGGTGTAACACCAGGTCCAAAAAGAAGATATGTATATCGAATGCAAACTGTACTTCATACATTGTTGCATATGTATAAACAAAACATATCTGAGTCCCAGTCGTTGAACCAAGTGGCCGAAACCCGAGCCAGTCTGTATACTTTGGTCGGCTAGCGGAAAGTGCAAGTGTGAGCATAATTGTTACATGCGGACCTCACATGCACATGAATTCAAGTGTATGTGCATATACCCTCGAGCTCCAGCCTAAGCGAGCATAGTTACATATATACATAAGAATATATAACCGTCTCTCCACTGCCGCTGTTGTCAGCGCAGCCGCGAGACTGAGCCTTCCGTAGCTCCTAAGACACAATTCTCAAATCAGAAACTTTTGAGAAGTGGAAGCAGCACCTTTGATGCTCTTAATAAAAAGAACTCAAAACCAAATATTGAAGATAACTTCTACAAAGCAAAGCACCGGCCCACAACGGAAAACACGAATCCGAAACAAGCACTGGTAAACTGCAACCAAGCAAACGGGAATACGAATTCCACGGCCACTACGGAGCACATGCGTCCCAAGCCAACCACAGGGAACACACATCCCAAACACACCACGAGGATCTCACACATGAGACAAGAATCAACACACACTAGAACCAGGCGCTCGACACACAGGAAGCCCAGGACCAAAACAAACTACGGGGCACACGCACCTCGAACACACCACAAGGATCTCACACACGAAACGCTAAAAAACAAGTGAATGGATTGACATCCACAGGTGTTGTGTGGATTCAGTACCCTCCCTTCCGAAGAGCACCTCTTCCGATCCTACGGATCCGGGCGCTCCCTTCCTCTACGGTCATCGGAACGCGGCATGGGTTCGGCTAATGTCCTACTCCTCTGATCTCATCCTTAAATAGCGACAACAAAATTCCGCAATTATTATACTTATATTATTTTCATTTTCTTTCCACTTTTCCAGTTCACAGTATATTCCCTTCCCTTTCTTTTGTATTCCTAGCAAATTTCTTATATATATTTATACGTTTCAGCTCCTTTTCTATCTCTTAGTATCTTCTAGTAAAGTTGTTATTTTATAGTGTTTCAGTTCATCGTCTTCAATCTATAACATTCTTTAGCAAAATTCTTATTTATTCTAGTTTTTCAGTTCCTATTTCTATTTTCTATTCCATAACATTCTATATTAAAGTTCTTATTTCATAATATTTCAGTTCTTTACTCCTAATCTTTCAGCATCCCTCAACAAAATTTTTTATTATTATTTTTTTTTGTTTTTTTTGTTTCAATTCCGCATTCCCAACCTTTCAGTATTCTTCGACGAAATTCTTATTTTTTATATAATATTTCAATTCCTCATTCCTACTCTTTCAACCTTCCTCAACAAAATACTTATTTTTTTTTATTTCAATTCTACGTTCTTAATTCTTTAAATCCTTTCTAGTAGCAGGTAAATTTATCACTAGTTATCCCTAATATGTTCATAGAGGTTTAAGATTTGTAAATTTAAGGTAATTCAATAAGGCTTATTCATAAAAAAAAATATATCGTGGAATATTCGGTACATCTAATTATAATTAGTGAAAAATACTGAGATATTCATTTATACAGACTTTTTTGCTTTGATTATTCTTTTTTTTTTGGGAATTTTTTTTTTTATTTTTTTCTTTTCAGCCAACATAATCTTTTCATTTAAATTTTTATCTTTTCTTTACTTTGTTGGAATCTAATATTATCAACGTTCACTCAAATTTGTAACTCACTGTGCTTGAGGATTTCCAACGACGAAAGATCGATCTCCCGTGGTGGAACCTGGAAAAATTTGGAGAAATCGGCAAAACATACTCTTCTAAGGCTGTCACTGACCCATTCCGGGCTTTAAATCTGCCCTACACTTATACTTAGCATAGATTAGTGTTTATTTTTATAATATGACATCCTTGGCGACTTCTCCTCCGATCCTACGACATTCTTCCTCCTGGCTGTTCTCTAATCCTCTATTTTCTTGATCTTCGTTGGCGGTCTACTTCAGGGCTGTTGGCCCGCTGACCAGGCTCTCCTCCGTGAATGAATTAGCTTCTTCCGACTGAGAGTCTCCGTCACACCAGAAAAAGAAGAGGCGTCGTTGTGCGCCCTCTGCAATGTGTTGGCAAGGGACGGCGATGGGACTCTTTGATACAAATTTTGATAGGCGTCGACTGACTCCGGGTGGAAGTTTCGATGGACGGCGCTCTGGTTTAAATTCAGATAGGCGTCGATTGACTCCGGGTGGAATTCCGATTTACGGCGCTTGACTCTAGGTGACTCTTCGATGGACGCGCTGGAGCTCTGGTACGAGCGCCGGTATTGCAGGCGAAGCGCTCCTAAATTTCTTGACTGTCCCAGTCACGGCTGCTCCGCAAACCGCTTAGGCTGTGGACCTGGTTGAGGCCCCTGAGTCGCTTCGGCGGATCCTGGGCTCCCGCGTGATTTTCGACGACCCTACAGACATAACCTCTCTCAATCCCTATAGGCACACAAATTTTATGCTCTCACTCACCCTATATACCCGCAGGTACTTTTCCGTCTTTATCTGGGAACACTTTTGAACTAAGTTTACGCCGCGGATGCCCTACGGGGCTTAAGATTTTGTCGGATTAAAATTTTCTATTCACGGCACAGGAGAGACACTACCGCTTCGTTCAAGATCCCGCAACGGAAAAGGAAATGTTCAGTCTTTCACGTGTGACGTTTGACATGACCTCACCCGCGTAGCTACATACCTTTTCCTCTATCGATTATAAGTGAAACAAGCCTGCAGCCTTACCTCTCCTCGATGTTCCCTGCACTGGGCCGATCTTCATCTAAACATCCCTGATGCTGCCTGTTGACTTTTAAAATTGTTGAACCTTTTCTAACACCGCTTCATGCCCCACTACAACGCTTCCCCACAAAAATCAGACTAGGGATTACACATACCCTAGACTGATACCGCATGAAGCGACCTTCACTGACGTATGCCTTAGCATGATAATTCCCTAAGAATCGTCCCCTGTAAATCCTCCAGAGCATAATATGAACTTCCTATCTTCTTCCGAACTCTGACTTTATAAAAGCTGGTCCAAATTTGGAGCTGTATCCCGTCTGAAAGCAACTCTGCTTGAAATTCCTTCGGAATACTTCCTGTCCTTCTGAAAAACGCACGTCCTTTGATCTTACATTGTATCGTCGTTCGTTCCCTTCGTGCATTTTCTGCATACAGAGGCCAGCATCCTTGCGCACTACGTCAAATGAATCCGCCTGACTAAAGACAACAGACCGGTCCTCCATTAAACCCAGTTTCCTGAGTAATCCATATGTTGACCCAGCTGTGATCATGTTTTGGCCGAATGCCATATAGTATGGGGTCGTTCCTATACTAGAATGGATCGAGGATCTTAAAGCGCATGCTATTTGGCTGAGGCACTTTCATCCCAATCCTTTTGATCAGGACGCAAATAAGCTCGGATCCCTGCAATCACCGATTGATTGACACGCTCTGGAGGCGTTCGCTTGAGGAGCGTGAACGGCGGTTAGTGTGTGTGTAACCTCGAATCTCTCAACAACTTGCGGAAAGCTTCCGAACGGAATTGGGAACCGTTGTCAGACACAATAGTCTCGGGCACCCCAAAAGACATAAATAGCTCCTCAGCTAGGTATTTGACTACCACGTCAGCATTTATCTTCTTCACGGCCTTCAAGAACACGTATTTCGAAAAAATGATCTAAGACGATGAAGATCCCGATGTTACCACCACGTGACCGGGGATATGGTCCCAGAAAGTCGACAAATAATCGTTGGAAAACTCGAAGGGTTTCAGGTGCCTTGCCCATTGCGGGTCTCAACACGTAATTGGGCGCCTTAGTGGCTGTCGCGTCAAGACGCATGAGTTTATTCGAGAAATTTTGAAGTCTAGTGTAAGATAGTTTAGGGCGAAGCGGGAGCGCAATAAAGCTCTCTCTCGCTCTTGGCGAATTCGCCCCGCTTCGCCGCCCTAGATAAGTTAGGCTTAAGAATATTTTATAACGAAAAGGAAAACAAGTGGAGAAATATCATTGAAATCGAACGCACGTTAGTTACCCTCGTCTCGTTTAAATATATAGAAATTTGCAGCCACCAAACTCGGTTTTTTTTCGTAGTAAAATACATTTTAGAAAAAAAAAAGATTCTAAAATGTCATGGCGCCCCCGGGTGGACTCGCAAATTAATATAGCAAAAAAAAGGCAGAAAGTGACAGTGACACGAGTGGTGAAAATATACGCCAAAAATTGAATATTTAAAATATGTATATAATATACATCTGCCCGCGTCGCGTGTGTGTGTGTTTAATCACCCTCCCCAAAAAGTAACACACCTAAAACTACCACGACGGACGGCTAACAAACATACAAACAACAAAATACCTAGCGATCTCAACCACCGAGGGATATCCATTCCGCCAACATTTGCCAACTGCCATAGGAAAGTGGAATTCCCAGGATCGTTTACATACATACTAGAGGTATTTTTGCAAAAAATTGAAAGCTCGAGTAAAGACAGAATAATTAAAATCTCGCAGTTACTGTCTTGTGCGAAAATAAGTGCACCTCGCTTTCAATTCTTGGCACATCCGTATGACATAGTAGAGCTAGATTTGCATGTATTTAGTAGAGTTTGTACATATATTACATATATCACATATTCACATACATCAAACCATCTTTGGACGCAGAACATAGGGGTATATAGTTTTGGTTTCAAAGGATCCAACTGTCAATTTGTCAAAGCGTGCCTCGAATTTCAAATTCGTCTATCGGTCGGTCAGCCAGGCCCAGCATACACAAGCGCCAACACAGCTTAGACACACACACATGTGCATATGTTCACAGCTTCAGCGGTGAATTTTTTTTCGTTTTCGCTTTCGCTTGTCACCGTTGCTGTTTGTTGTTGCTCTTGTGTGCTTTGTGTTGGCACGCCTGCGCCAACAGATCACCATTCAATTGCCTCGATACCCTTTTTATCGTCGGGTATATCGGTTTTGCCGCATTTGGCGTCGACACCCTAGGTCCGTATTAAACAGATCGCCAAGTGTCTCGATACCCTTTTAATCGTCGGGTATATCGATTTTTCGCCTCATTTGGCTTCAACACCCTAGGTCCGTATTAAACCGATCGCTAAGTGGTGCGATACCCGCTAGTCGCCGGGTATATTGTTTTCGACCTAATTTTGCCAGTACACCTTCCTGCTTCGACAATTTTTTCGCCGCAGCAAATAATATTATCGTGAGAAAAGCCCTTTGATTAGTGATTCACTTAAGTATCGAGAGTCAAGATGAATCCCAAATCAGATCATAAAAAATGCACTATTCTTGAAGAGCTGAAAAAAGAAGCTCAGCTCCCGTGTCAAAGGCATTCGCCGACTAGCGGACCGGCTGGAAGTTGGGGAGATTCCGCTGCAGTTGACAGAGCTCGAGTGCAGACTCGACGTACTGAAAGCAACTATAGCCAAGGCAAAGCCAACTTCAAGAATCAATCGAAGAAGTAGATAGTGACGATGACTTTGGAGCCGAGTTGGAAGAACTCTCGATTGTAAACAAGGCAAAGATACTGTCGCTTATCGACGCTTTGAAGACAGCCAGTGATACAATACCTTCAGTATCAGCTTCTGTAGCCCCAACTCGTGCTCGACTTCCGAAGTTAGCCCCCGCCAAAGTTCAGCGGATAATATTCGGAATTCAAAGGCTTCATTAATTTATTTGAGACTCTTCTTCACAATGACGAAAGCATTCCAGTTATCGAAAAAGTTTAACCATTTGCTTTAATGCCTCTCTCTGGTGAAGCGTTGGGAACGGTAAGGGCGTTCCAAGTAACCGAGAGCAATTATGAGAAAGCCATGGCTAGCTTAAAACTATGATAACGAATGTCTGATCTTTATGAACCATATTGCTGCCCTATTTAGTCTTCCCAAAATGACCCAGCAATCTGCATCGTCCTTAAGGAACCTAATCGATATCACTTCATCGATATATGGTTCCTTTTGTTGTCGATAGGCGATGACCAAAAGATCTCGAATGCAATGCTTATTCATCTCGTCTTGAACAGAGTCGATCCTGTGACCAAACAAAATGGGAAGAACAGCTCGATTATGAGAAGCTGCCGCTTTGGGCTGACTGCGAAAAAATTGCTTAATCGCAGATATCAGCATCTTTCGGCCGAAGAATCGGCAAAACCAAAGCAGGAGCAGAAAAGCTGTGCCAAGCAAGCCTCACAATCGGAGCTCATTCGCGTGCTCTACTGCGAATGCTAAAACCAACAATGTAGTTACTGCAATGCAAAAGACCATTTGTTGACTACTTGCAGTCCATTTGCGCGGCTTGCAGTGATGCAAAGATTCGAGTTTGTCAAATCGGCATCGCTCTGCATCAACTGTCTGCAACAAGGACACACTGTGGTACGATGCAAAGCTGGCAAGTGTCGAGTGTGTGGCCGCTCACATCATGCCTTATTGCATAGGTACACAGTTGTGGATAAAAGTTTAGCGTTACCATCACCCCCAGAGAATTCTTCTCCCCTCCTAGTCAGAGTAACCCTTCCACCTCGCATGCACTGCATGCGACAGCTTTGGATAGAGTAATTCTGGCAACGTCGATCGTAAGCGTCCGAACTAAAATGGAGAGTATGTTTTGGCCCGAGCACTGCTTGACTCTGGGTCACAAACTAACTTCATAACTGAGGACCTGGCACAGCGCTTACAGATCCGTAGGGAGGAGTCGTGCTTCAACTTGCTTGGTATTGGAGAATCTAATGCACAAGTCAAGAAAAAAATACACACGGTGGTGAAGTCGCGAATCAATGGTAGTGAGTTCTCGGTCGATTTCTGAATTCTGAAGTCAATCTCAGGATACCACCCTGATCACGCACTTAATGTGAGTGACTGGAAAATCCCGAAGAACCTACCTCTTGCAGACCCATATTTCTACAAGCCACAAAGAATAGATATGTTGATAGGTGCAGAGTCATTTTTCGAACTCTTATCGGTTGGTCAAATTAGACAAGGTCCTGACTATCCAACTCTGCAGAAAAACGCTTCTCGGTTGGATTGTGTCTGGAAGATACAGTCCAAAGGTGACTGTCACCCAGGAAGCGAAACTGTCTGAGTTGTCGAGAAGAGTCAGTGGTGTTTATCGACAAACTACAAAAGTTTTGGTCACTAGAAGAATTGCCATCTTCTAAAAAGCCTTTAACTCCTGAACACAAGTTATGTGAGGAGCATTATAGAAAGACTACTCAAGTCTTGCCTTCAGGTCGGTTTGAAGTACGGCTGCCGTTTAAATCCGATCCAAATTGCTTACAATTCCTTCGAGATTGCTAAACGGCTGTTTTGTCGCTCGAAAGAAGATTGTCTCGCGACCCTGAGTTGAAGAAAATGTACTTGGATTTCATGGAAGAGTACCTCTCCTTAGGTCATATGTCGCCGACTGACAATACTTGTCCTTCTGCTCCACACTACGTAATTCCACATCAGTGTGTCCTTCGGCCCCAAAGTTCGTCCACGAAGCTTCGCGTCGTGTTCGATGCGTCGTCGAAGACGTCATCTCAGGTGGCCTTGAATTACATTCTGATGGTCGGACCGACTATTCAAGAGGAGTTATACTCAACGCTGCTTCGCTTCCGTCTGCACAGGTTCGCCCTGACTGCCGATGTAAAAAGATGTATCGCCAAGTGATGGTGAATGAAGCGGACAGGCAGTTTCAGTTGATCGTGTGGAGAAGAGACCCATCTGAGTCCTTGAGAATATATCAGCTCAACACGGTAACATATGGGACTGGACCTGCCCCATTTTTGGCTATTCGGTGTTTGAAAAGGTTGAGTGAGTCTGCAAAGCTCTCATTCCCAAAGGCTGCTAAAGTTATCGGGTCCGACTTTTATGTCGATGATATGTTGACTGGTGCTGGTTGCGTGGAGGAGTTAAAGACAATTAAGTCTGATGTGGCTCAGGTTCTTCAAACCGCAGGGTTTGAGCTGACCAAAGTGGTTCTCGAACTCAGCTGAAGTCTCAGCATCCGAGAGCACAGTCAAACCAATAACGATCTCGGACTCGGAGTCAACCAAGGCGTTGGGAATATCGTGGCTACCGCATGAAGACGTCTTTAGGTTTTCAAATTGACAGTTCAGTCATGGGTCTCCGAGCGACAAAACGGAACATATTATCGGTGACATCAAAGCTGTTTGACCCCTTTGGTTTGTTAAGCCCCTTGGTAATCAAGGGAAAGATCC
The DNA here is from genome assembly GCA_009664405.1 of Drosophila bifasciata. Taxonomy (NCBI): domain Eukaryota; kingdom Metazoa; phylum Arthropoda; class Insecta; order Diptera; family Drosophilidae; genus Drosophila; species Drosophila bifasciata. The sequence continues at coordinate 37,294,856 of CM019042.1, read as the reverse complement.
TACTGCAGGAGCTGTGGCTTAACAAACTAGATTGGGATGAGTCAATTCCAATGAATCTGGAAACATCTTGGAACTTTCTAAAAGAATCCTTGAGTCAGCTGGAGAAGATTGCCATACCTCGCTTTGTGCATACTGATCCCATGTCACCGATACAAGTACATGCCTTTGCCGACGCCTCCATGAGAGCTTATGGAGCATGCGTCTATATCCGTAGTAAGACTGCAGAAGGTTTCAAGGACTCGTTGTTGACCGCAAAGTCGAAAGTAGCGCCGCTCAAGACGAAAAACGCTTCCAAGGCTTGAGTTATGTGCCGCTCACCTTCTCGCAGATCTCTGTCACCGACTCAAATCGCTACTCGAGGTGCCGATTGAACGAATGGTGTGTTGGTCGGATTCGGAAGTGACCCTTCATTGGATCCGATCCCACCCATCGTCGTTATCAACATTCGTTGCGAACCGAGTAGCTGAGATTCAGGAGTGGTCAGATGATGCTACGTGGCGGCATGTTCCAACTAAACAGAACCCAGCAGACATAGTTTCGAGAGGTTGTGACATTGAGGAGATTTCGCAGTCGATCTGGTTTAGTGGACCAGCGTTTTGAAGGAAGAAGAAGAGAGCTGGCCCAGAAATCCCCACTTCGAGCTTTCTGAAGAGGATTGCTGAAGCTGGAAACCAGAAAGACAGCGGTCGGTCTGACCGTGGCCGCTAAATCAAATAATTTAGTAGAAATTATCGAGGGATACTCGTCACACCTCAAGCTGCTAAGAGTGTTCGTTTACGTGTTCCGCTTCATCCGAAAATGTAAAGACAAAGGTCTTAAATTTGAAGTCACTCACCAGTAGAGTACGATGAGGCTTTTCACAAAATTGTCGAGCTGATCCAAAAAACGAGTATCAGGAAGAGATCGAAAGGGTTCGAAAAGGCACCAGGTTAGGTCCCAGTCTTCAGCGATTGAATCCCTTCATCAACGAAGAAATGGGGACTTGGTGCTCTTTTTCATTGTTGCGAGATGGGGGCGACTAGTTAACGCTCCTATGTCATACCATGCCAAGTTTTCCTTTGCTGTTGACAAAACGCTCGCAGTTTGTGCAGACCTATGTTCGCCATCTGCATCAAACGAATTTTCATGCCGGCCCACGAGCACTTGTGAGCATCCTTAGGCAGCGTGTTTAAATAGTAAACGCTCAGGAGGTCTGCAGGGCAATGGTCAGGTCGTGCATTCGCTGCTTTAAATGCAAGCCTCGCCTCCAGACCCAAATGATGGGAAATCTACCCGCAGACCGGCTCCGTGCTCTCCGCCCATTCGCAGTATGTGGCGTTGATTTTTGTGGCCCAGTCTATACGACACTAAAAATTCGTGGTAGGCCCCCTTATAAGACCTACATAGCGTTATTTGTCTGTTTTGCGTCCAAGGCGGTTCATCTAGAAATTGTCTCCGATCTAACGACTAACTCCTTCTTATTGGCTTTTCAAAGGTTCGTTGGTCGTCGAGGATGTCCGCTCCGCGTGAACTGCGACAACGCGACAAATTTCGTCGGAGCAAGTCGCCACTTCGACGAACTGAGGAGGACGCTGGAGACGGAAGCGGCTGCGAGTTCGCCTTCCTGCCACCTCGAGCGCCGCACATGGGCGGACTGTGGGAAGCAGGAGTGAAGTCGGCCAAAACCTCCTGCTGAGGTCGGCCGGAAGCGCGCTCTTCACCGCCGAGGAGCTGGAGAGCGTGATGGTGGGCATCGAGGCGGTGCTGAACTCGCGCCCTCTGGGACCACTAAGCCCCGACCCAAGCGACGGAGACGTCCTGACTCCCGGGCACCTGCTGACAGGCGGGCCGCTCATCGCACCCCCAGCACCCCGGACCCCGGACCAGGAGGGTCTGAGGTTGCTTAAGGCGATGGCGGCTTGTCTCGTCAGCCAGGCAAATGTTCTGGCAGCGATGGTCCCGGGGTATGTGCTGGGCTTGCAAATAAGATGCAAGTGGCACCAGGAGCAGCCCAACGTCGAGGAAGGCGACCTCGTCATCGTCGCAGAGGACAACCTTCCGCCCCAACCGTGGCTCCTCGGAAGGGTCGTCGAAACACACGCCGGGCAGGACGGAAAGGTCAGGGTGGTCGACCTCAGGACGAGCAGAGGAGCGGTCTACAGGAGGCCGATCCATAAATTGGCGCTTCTGCCGATGGGTTGAAGTCCCACAGGCCTTCAACGGGGCCGGTGTCGCGTCAAGACGCATGAGTTTATTCGGAGAAATTTTGAAGTCTAGTGTAAGATAGTTTAGGGCGAAGCGGGAGCGCAATAAAAGCTCTCTCTCGCTCTTGGCGAATTCGCCCCGCTTCGCCGCCCTAGATAAGTTAGGCTTAAGAATATTTTTTGAACGAAAAGGAAAACAAGTGGAGAAATATCATTGGAATCGAACGCACGTCAGTTACCCTCGTCTCGTTTAAATATATAGAAATTTGCAGCCACCAAACTCGGTTTTTTCGTAGTAAAATAAATTTAGAAAAAAAGATTCTAAAATTTCAGTGGCCTTACACACTTTGAAGCGTTAATATATGCTTTTACATCGTTTACCAAACCTGGCCAGTAATAATACCTTCGTATCCGTTCAATCGTTTTGTGAATCCCCCCATGATTATCGTGAGAGCGAACCAACACGTCGGGAATCATGGATTTGGGAATCCACAATTTCCAAGAACACTCGTCATGCATCCGTTCCTTGGACAAAATGCTCAGCTCGACGGTATACGAACCCTTCCTCCGCCCGTAAATCCGAAACTTCTCCTGGTTTGCCCTGACGCGTTCAAACAACTCTAGGTAATCTTGGGATTTGAATTGGGCGGATTTAAGATCCACCAGTGAACCCTCAGACAACTCCAAAGCTGCTACTGTCTCCTCGTTTTTTCTCGACAAAACGTCAGGTACAATATTCTGAGATCCTTTACGATGCTCGATCTTGAAACAGTATCTCTGCAACGATAAAGCCCATCGAGCTAGTCTAGAACTTAAGTCATTGTTAGACATTAGCCATTTTAACGACGCGTGGTCGGTTAGGATTGTAAAGTCATGTCCCTCTACGTAGGCTCGAAAATTCTTCAAACACACAATGGCAGCTAAGCACTCTTTGCTCCGTCACCGTGTAGTTTCGTTGAGCTTTATTTAACTTTTTTGACACAAAAGCAATTGGGCATTCATCTCCCTCGTCTGACAACTGCACTAACACTTCACCTACTCCAGTCTTACTGGCATCGCAGTGGATGAAAAAAGGTCGAGAAAAGTCGGGACTTCTAAGGACCGGAGCTTCACAAAGATGACGCTTCAGGTTCTTAAAGGCTTCCACCGCTCCTTCAGACAGCGCGAACTTCCGCTTCGTCGACATAACATCGGTCAGTGGTGACGAGAGCGAAGCGAAATTTGGGACGAACTTTCTGTACCAATTGCATAGACCCATAAAAAACTTCTTAGACCTCTTAGATTCTTCGGTTCAGGGAAATCGATGATCGCTTTGATTTTGTCTGGATCTGTTCTGATTCCTCCATCACCTACTATGTGCCCTAGATAGCGTACCCGTCGTATGCAGAAATGACTTTTCCCAATGTTGATCGTCAGCCCAGCCTGCTTCAGATGTTTCGCTATCTCCAGGAGTACCTCAAGGTGGTTCTCAAAACTCGAAGACACCACGAGTAGATCATCTAAATATATGAAAACCTCATTACGCAAATGCGCAGGAACTACCTTGTCCATCAGACGCGACATTGTACTAGTGGCGTTACATAAGCCGAACGGCATCACTCTGTACTGGTAAAGCGGACGTCCCGGGACGGTAAAGGCGGTTTTCTCGAGACTTCTCCTCCAAAGGCACTTGCCAGTAGGCGTCCTTTAAGTCTAAGCTGGATATAAACTCTGCTTTGGGTAGACGACTTAAAATCCCTCCTATTTGAGGCAGAGGGTAAGCGTCCTTTTCAGTAACGCTGTTAACCTTACGACAGTCTAGGCAATATCCGGACTTTTCCTGGTTTTGTGACCATTACGATTGGGGAAGACCAAGGACTCTCTGACTCTTCGATGACTCCCAATTGCAACATCCGATCGACCTCAGAATACATGGCCTTTTCCACTGCTGGTGAAACAGGGAAGTGTCGCTGTTTGACCGGCTTGACGCGTTGCCCGTATCAATGACATGGGTTATCAGATTAGTTTTTCCCAAACCATTCAATGTGAACGAAGGAAAGCAATCGATAACCTTGGACAACCGATTTTTTGCACTTGGCTCAATACATGCTGTTCGACACCTTCCTGGTCCAATGCCAACTCTATTTCCGAAACCTGCAATCTACTAGGCAGAAGATCGTATGCATTCCAAAAGTCGATTCCGAGATATAGATCGTTCTTAAGCGACGGGATAATAAATATCTCCAGAGACCTCCTCTCAATGCCGTATTCGATTTCTACTTCCATTATACCCTCTATTGTCTGTGCTTTACCATCGGCTGTGTTAGCTCTTTCTTTGATGCGTTTAAATGCCACTTCTCCACACACCAATTCTTTTCGCAAACTCCCCGCCCGCACAACTAATGGACGCTCCTGAGTCTAACAATCCGTAGACAGTACGACCGAGTAGCTGTACTTGCAAAAACGGCCTAGGATCTCTATTTCTTGCTGAAAGCGAACTCAAATGCTTCAAACCTAATCGACATCTCTTCACCATCTGCCAGAAAATTTTCATTCTCGTTTTCCCACGGGTTTTGGAAATACCTATCGTCTTCTCATCGTCACATCCTGTTATTGGTTCGTCTGATTATTGTTGACAACCTTCCAACGAATTGGTGTTATCTGTTTGACCATCCGGGTTAATTTGAGACGTTACCGTCATCATTTCCGAACTTATTCGGTGTTTGTGCCCTGGTGGCGTAGCACACTCCCACGAAGTCCTCGGTTTGAATTGCGACCTCGGTGTGCCGGCTTTCGCGTTTTTTGAACACGTTTCACAGCTGGGCTTGTAGGTATTCGAGGCTCCACAGCCGTAACAAAAAACTTTACGCTCCTGAGACGCAGTCCTGATACCTATGACCTACCTTTCGGCAGTTCCAGCATATCAGAGATAAGGCATCGATTTCCACCTTTCAAATTTGGGCTCTCGATCTTCCAGCGACTCAGGGTTGAGCTGCACTTCCGATACTTTCCGATGAAACGGAACACCTTTCCCATACCCTGGCGCATCCTTGACCTCTTCTAGGAAGGCTTCTCTCCTTCTGCATACTTCCCTGAGCTCCTGTACGGTTGCTACCTCCACGTTAAGCAACTCATGCCGTATGTCTGGCAGTAAGTTTGTTTTAATACTCTTACGAGCTTACGAGTAGGCCACTGGAGTTCTAATTGGTCGGTTAAATTCGATATGGCATCATAAAAACGTGTCAAAATTTTCATGGGCCTTCTGCTTGCGATTCCTTATTAACTCTTCGATGTCTACATCATCTTTTTCTGTGCGGAATTGTTCTCGCAAAGCATCGCACAGCCTATCCCAGCGCACTACCCGACGGCTCTGATGCCGCCAGTAGAACTCATTCGCTTTGCCCTCAAAGAGGACACTTGCATTTCTGCATAGCACCGGGAAGTTACCCTCCAGTGTCTGATGCGTCAACGCTTCCACTCGGTATATAAAATTATCGACGGACACCCCTGTACCCGAGAACTTGATCTTCCAACCATTCAATATGTGCACCACCTTATCGGGCCTCTGAGATAGCTCTACAGATCCACTTCGTGGTGATACTGAATTGTTAACATCCGGTAAAATTTGCCCGAAGCCACGACTAGGTTCTGCTCCCGGCCTTTCATTCTGTGTCGGTTCCACTGTGGGGTGGGAGAACGGCTGGCTACTGTCGTAGCAGCTGAGAAACTAGGCATTAGTCGTTGTACCGACTCCGTCACGGACCCTTGGATTATGTCTGAAAGCAAATTCGTCAAGGACGTCAACAATCTACACCCATTGCCGCTAGGTCTACGTTTCTAGACGAACTGCTTTCCTCTACTTCTCGGCCACTTTCCTTAGTCTTAGAACGCGTGTTTTTAGCCACTCCCTTAGGGACAGCGCCTTTACTGGGTCCGCATCTGGCCTTACACTCAGGGCAAGAATCACTAGTTTTCCTATGGTTGGTCATACAAGAGATGTGGAACTCATGTCCACAACTAGTTACGTAAACCTCACTATAGTATTGTATTACCTCATTACACAGCAAGCACGTACTGCTAACGCTACCTCCTGCCTGATCAGATTCCCTTTCGGGCGATCGATCCAACCCCCATTTTGGCTCACTTCTTTGACCAACTCACAACCCAAACCAAATTCTCTCTCCTAAGCTATCGATAATACTTTGACGTTTATAATTTTAACTTTTCAAACTCACCAACAATATCACCTAGCTCTCTTATCAAAAAAAAACCTAAATCAAAATTACTAGAACTATCTCTGAACTCTATATTAACTTAACCTGAACCCAATGCCTTTCGTTCCAAAACCGTAGAGTAATATTAATTTGTCAACCATTCCTTGGATTAAGCTATAGTTTCCAAGTGCACTGTTCTTCCTGGGTCAATCTGAATCCCTCAGACTTCTTCGCCAGTCAAAAACATCCCACTTGTGAGGACGCGCTGGTACGGACCAGGTCGATGCGGACAGACAACTAACTATTAATTTATCTGTGTTCCGGCTATCGACGATACGCACTAACACTTCCCTAGTGTTCCTAAACCGAATCGTTCCTCTGCAGCCGTGGCTAAAGGACTACTCGAAAGTTAAGCCTCTATTTTTCCCGCAGTTGCATCGGACTCCGATCAGGTCCAGAAGTTAGGATAACTGAACGAAGCAGCACTCCACACAGGGTCAGGTGGCCGACTATAGTCGAACTCTTCCCTGTATTCCACTGCTAGAATTTACTAGTCCTCGCTTGATCATATCGGAAAGATTTTGCCACAAACCCTTAGACTGCGGTCAGCCGGGAACAGTGCGTTCACTCTGGCTGTATTCCGACAGTTTCTAATGGTCGGTGCTTTAAGATCTGTTTTAGAAAACAGCAAGAAAGAAGGAAAAGAATGATAGAAAGAAAGAATGATAGAAAGACAGAAAGAATGATAGAAAGTGCGGCGACAAACTTTTACTAGAACCGATAGAGATAACCATTTGAAAAGAGAGAAGTAAAGAAAGAACAGGGAAACGAGAAAAAAAAGGACAAGTACAGGAAAGAAAAGAATGATAGAAAAAGAAAATCAGGAACGCTAAAAACAAGTGAATGGATTGACATCCACAGGTGTTGTGTGGATTCAGTACCCTCCCCAACCGAAGACACCTCTTCCGATCCTACGGATCCGGGCGCTCCCTTCCTCTACGGTCATCGGAACGCGGCATGGGTTCGGCTAATGTCCTACGCCTCTGATCTCATCCTTAAATAACGACAACAAAATTCCGCGAATTATTATACTTATATTATTTTCATTTTTCTTTCCACTTTTCCAGTTCACAGTATATTCCTTCCCTTTCTTTTTGTATTCTAGCAAATTTCTTATATATATTTATACGTTTCAGCTCCCGCTCTATCTCTTAATATCTTCTAGTAAAGTTCAGTTATTTTATAGTGTTTCAGTTCATCGTCTTCAATCTATAACATTCTTTTAGCAAAATTCTTATTTATTCTAGTTTTCAGTTCCTATTTCTATTTTCTATTCTATAACATTCTATATTAAAGTTCTTATTTCATAATATTTCAGTTCTTTACTCCTAATCTTTCAGGATCCCTCAACAAAATTTTTTTTTTATTATTTTTTTTTTTTTTTTTTTCAATTCCATTCCCAACCTTTCAGTATTCTTCGACGAAATTCTTATTTTTTATATAATATTTCAATTCCTCATTCCTACTCTTTCAACCTTCCGCAACAAAATTCTTATTTTTTTTATTTCAATTCTACGTTCTTAATTCTTTAAATCCTTTCTAGTAGCAGGTAAATTTATCACTAGTTATCCTAATATGTTCATAGAGGTTTAAGATTTGTAAATTTAAGGTAATTCAATAAGGCTTATTCATAAAAAATATAGTGTGGAATATTCGGTACATCTAATTATAATTAGTGAAAAATACTGAGATATTCATTTATACAGACTTTTTGCTTTGATTATTCTTTTTTTTTTTGGAAATTTTTTTTAATTATTTCTTTCTTTTCAGCCAACATAATCTTTTCATTTAAATTTTATCTTTTCTTTACTTTGTTGGAATCTAATATTATCAACGTTCACTCAAATTTGTAACTCACTGTCGTCTTGAGGATTTCCAACGACGAAAGATCGATCTCCCGTGGTGGAACCTGGAAAAATTTGGAGAAATCGGCAAAAACATACTCTTCTAAAAGTTGTCACTGACCCATTCCGGGCTTTAAATCAACCCAACACTTATACTTAGCCTAGATTAGTGTTTATTTTTTATAATATGACATCCTTGGCGACTTCTCCTCCGATCCTACGACATTCTTCCTCCTGGCTGTTCTCTAATCCTCTATTTTTCTTGATCTTCGTTGGCGGTCTACTTCAGGGCTGTTGGCCCCTTGACCAGGTCTCCTCCGTGAATGAATTAGCTTCTTCCGACTGAGAGTCTCCGTCACACCAGAAAACAAGAGGTTCGTTGTGCGCCCTCTGCACGTGTTGGCAAGGGACGGCGATGGGACTCTTGATACAAATTTTGATAGGCGTCGACTGACTCCGGGTGGAAGTTTCGATGGACGGCGCTCTGGTTTAAATTCAGATAGGCGTCGATTGACTCCGGGTGGAATTCCGATTTACGGCGCTTGACTCTAGGTGACTCTTCGATGGACGCGCTGGATCTCTGGTACGAGCGCCGGTATTGCAGGCGAAGCGCTCCTAAATTTCTTGACTGTCCAGTCACGGCTGCTCCGCAAACCGCTTAGGCTGTGGACCTGGTTGAGGCCCCTGAGTCGCTTCGGCGGATCCGGGGCTCCGCGTGATTTTCGACGACCCCTACAGACATAACCTCTCTCAATCCCTATAGGCACACAAATTTTATGCTCTCACTCACCCTATATACCCGCAGGTACTTTCCGTCTTTATCTGGGAACACTTTGAACTAAGTTTACGCCGCGGATGCCCTACGGGGCTTAAGATTTTGTCGGATTAAAATTTTTCTATTCACGGCACAGGAGACACTACCGCTTCGTTCAAGATCACAACGGAAAAGGAAATGTCAGTCTTTCACGTGTGACGTTTGACATGACCTCACCCGCGTAGCTACATACCTTTTCCTCTATCGATTATAAGTGAAGCAAGCCTGCAGCCTTACCTCTCCTCGATGTTCCCTGCACTGGGCCGATCTTCATCTAAGCATCCCTGATGCTGCCCGTTGACTTTTAAAATTTTTGAACCTTTTCTAACACCGCTTCATGCCCCACTACAGCCCAGGTGTAAGTTCAGCCACAGCGCACCCATGCACCCTACCCTCAACGAAGAAGGTGAAACCAAACACCCTCAGAGACGACAACCAGCCCCGAACAACGACAACGGCAGCAACAGTGCAACAACCACACCACGAGGGAAAAAGCCACGCAAATCCCCTCCTGGTCGCGTCCAGTCATCGAACTAATATCCACAGAACCTCTCCACCCGGAACCGGAATCTAGCCCGATGACTCCCCGAAACACCGACCGCAGCTCTGCCGTACCCACGGCCGACTCCACGCCGATCTTCGCCAACCCACTGGAGTACCTTCCGCGTACCGACGTGCACGCTAGCGCCATGCACCACGCTATGGCTAACACCACGTCCGAAATCTTCGTCGCCCAAACAAGTCGTTGCTGCGAAAACAGAGTCGGTACTGAGGCCTGGCCATTCGTCGATCTGGCCAGCCCCCTCGGCATTCGGAAGACCATCACAGATGTGAGGAAGTACGTACGCGGCTGTTTGAGCTGCAAAAAGTTCAAGGCACTGCAGCGCAAGCCCGTGGGTAAGATGCTCACCCGCAGGGCAGAGGAACCTTTCGCCACACTATGCGCCGACTTCGTGGGGCCACTGCCCCGATCCAAAAGAGGGAACACCATGCTACTGGTATTTTTCGACACCTTCTCGAAATGGATCGAACTAGTGCCACTTAAGAAAGCTACCACAGCTGCCCTAGAGCGAGCTTTTCGGGAACGCATTCTAAGTCACTTCGGCGTACCAAAACGATTTGTCTGCGACAACGGAACGCAGTTCACCAGCCGCTAGTTTCGCACGTTTCTGCAAACAGCCGTGGATCTGCAACACACCGCACCGTACTGCCCCCATTAAAACCCTACGGAACGGTCCAATCGGACGGTGAAGACCATGATTGCACAATTCGTGGAGGACCACCAAAACACACGGGATGAGCTGATACCCGAGATTTCACTGGCAATCAACTCCAGCGCCTCCGAAACCACTGGGTTCAGCCCCGCATTCCTGCTACACGGGAGGGAATCTCGCTTACCTGGAGCACTGTACGACGAAGTCACACCAGCGACAGGAAACCTCCCGGACACAGCCCACACTAAGGCAACCCGACTCAAAGAAGTGTTCACGATAGTGCGGAACAACAGTCCTCCCTGAGTGGGATGGATACCTGGAAAGGCGTCGAGAGGTAGTCACTTGGGATGCAGTAGTCTGTCCTCTCTGGAAGTTGCGGGAGTTTTATAAGGACTCCCGAGTGGCCAACCGGGGTGGTTTTCCACAGGTTGGATTCCCTCATTGTAGGGGCGGAGAGTGTTGCAACCTTTTTCCCCAGAAGTTCTACAGGTCCCGCGGATTTATAGGGCTTGAAGCTTTTTATTGCCCAGGATATATTGTCCTGACTTAACAGATTCAGAATGGAACCCGTGGCATTGGAAGGATGCGCTCTGTAGGTTGGTCTGTTTACAGCGTAGCCTCGAGAAATGTGTACTGAGAAGGAGGCTTAGCGACTCGGAACTAAGAATCGTACAGGATTGGTCGGCTTTCCTCAAATACCGCAAGGTTGGAGTTGATTTCGAGAGTACTTTCCGTAAGCGCGAGGCCTCGGAGTTGCTCTCGATTTCGGTGCAGAACTGGCGCCATGACGCGGGTTTGGCTTTCCTGAGTTCTTTGTTGTATGTTGACAGACTGACCTTGTATTCGGTCCAGTTCTGCTCAACGTTAAGAGCTTTCGCTTTGTTAAAAAGTCTCCTAGAGGCTTTCCGGAGCTCTCCCGTCGTCGGAGTCCACCATGCCGGTTTCTTCCGACCTTTGGTTTTGCCGGGTGGACAGGCTCTGTCAAGCGCTGTGTTACAAGCGTCGGTAAAAATCTTTACCAGACGAGTCGTGGTCTCCCATGAGATATCCTACCTAGGTGGGGTCTCAGGGAGAGTTTGGCAAAGGAAGTCCACATAGCGTGTCCAGTTAGTCCACCTGAGATTACGGAACTGGGCTAGACTCGGTATGGTGAACGTGAAGACAGTTTCCACGTACCTGTGGTCCTAGAAGGAGTCTTCATCGAGGACCCTCCAGGATACTATGTTATCCTGTAGCGTATGAGAGGCAATCGTGGGGGGGCAGGACCTCCTTGCGGTTCTTAATAATGAAAGTGGGATCATCCCTCTTTTTAAGATGACCATCTGAGTGGCCAATAAGTAGTTAAAAAGGAACTCACCCCGTTCGTTTGTGTCGGTGCTTCCCCACTGACTGTAGTGAGCGAAGACGTCGCAGCCCACTAAAAGGCCGATGTCCTTGGCCTTGTAGTCTGCGACGAGCGCCCTCAAGGGCGCATGTGGAGGAGGGTCTGGCTGGTCGTGACCCATGTACGCCGAGCAGATGCGGGTGAGCGGTCCTGGCCTTCGATGGTCACCGCCGTGTGGTCTTCAATTCTGAAATTTGGGGAGCAAAAATAAGTGCAGTTCTCTTTTTGCAAGAATGCAGGTGCGTATTTTAGCTGGGGAGTCAGCTAGATATTGCTTTTAATCAGGAGTCCTCAAACCGGAGACCCTGTTTCCGTAGATCCAGGGTTCCTGAATGAGGACTATGTCGGCCCCACCCTTGGCTAGGTGTAGCAATAAGGCAGCACATGCTGCCTTTCAATGGTGGAGGTTTATCTGCAGGAGTGTCAGGGGACATTCCTGAGACTCGCCTCCACCACTGTCGTGTCGACGTCGCTCTCCGGGGAGTCGTCGTCCGACGTCGATGCGTCCGAGACCTCTGGCCAAGTCGCTCGCGTCGGACTCGTAGCGATCCAGGATATCGTCCGATACCATGGACGCCACGTCCGACGCGTCGAGTTGGCTCCCTGCTTCCGGGACGTCAAGCTCGAGGTCTGGCTGGACCTCCGCTTGCTTTCCCTTGGAGTCGACTGCCGACTTTCCAAGGAGCACCATCGACTCATCGTGCAGGACGAGGACGATCTGTCGCCTCTGTCTTGCGACCTCCTCAACCTTGGCCACCTTCGAATCGGCTGTAGGAAGATGGGGTTGCAGACCTGCAGAGCCCCGAGAATCTTCTCCGGTTCTGCAGGTTTGACCGACACCCACGCTCGGACCCTTGGTCTGCTTGGGACGTCTTCCCAGCGTACGGCCTCCAGCTTGGCTCCCGGATGAACTTCCTCGAGCGCCGCCACCGCCTTCATGTAGAGGGCCGCCTAGCGTGCATATTGGCAGGCGCTGTCTTTCACCGTACCCTGATGCCACCCGGCGTCCACACATTTGAGCGGGAGTCCACCGTTCTTAGCAAGCTTCTCCAGAAAACGGTCCTGGAGCTCAGCCTCCACCAGAAGCCACTTGTCGCGAGGGACATTACCATCCTTGGCGCCCCTGTCTAGGACGCCAATTAGGGTTTTGCCCCTCGCCACCTGCTCATCAGATGCGTTTTTGCCCGCTTGGCTTGCTGGGCTTGGCCTGGCTGGGTGGCGTGGTCTTCCGCCGAGCGTTGCCGCTTGTTCGGGGGCTTGGCTGCTCCCTTTCCGGCTTTGGCTGGCTTGAATTCCGGGATGACTGAGCTGGCCCAAAGCCTCTGCTCCATCCCCTTCGCCGATGCCATGTACTCCAGATCCTCATTAGCCAATATGAAGGCAGCACGCCTCCTGTCCTGGTAGGACGGCTTACCTCCTTGGCCTGCAGACCCGCCGCTTGCCGAGGTTGACGGGGCTTCCCCGGTCGCGAGGCGCTTACCAGCCACGATAACGCTCTGCTTGGCACCCACCCCGATGAACGGTTTGACCCCGGTTCCCCCCGACGTGGATGGGCCCGATTGGCTTATCGGAGCCCTCCTCGCAGCGGATTCTGCTAGAAGACGGTGGACCGACTCAGTCTCTTTCCCGTCTTCTTTGGACCTGGTTTCCCAGACGTTGATCTAGAGGGATGGTCTTGTCCCTCCGGTACTTTAAGAGGAGTACCGAGCTCCTTTGCGGTAGTTTTATTTATATTTAAAGATTTTGGCATAGTTGGTCCCACGAGTAGGCGGGAAGGGGTTAGTCACCCGAGGCATAGCCCGCGTGCCCCGGGAAGCCTGATTTAAACTGGAGGTCGGCAGGTATCCAGTGTTCGCATACTGACGACCGGGCACCCCCTCGGCCAAGCATCCATCAGCACATGCTGTTCCACCTAGTATTGGGGTAATTACACTGAGAGTTTTCTTCTCTCCGCCCGACTACCATTAGCCAGCATCCGTGGCAGAGACTTGACCGTGCCAGGACCTGTTACCAGCCGCCCTCACGAGGAGAGTTTAGTCGCACTTCCACTGGTGTGTACAGGTATGGTAGGTGACGGACCGCCCGTGGTCCCACTGCATCATAGAACCGGGGCATGGCAGCATCGGGTTGGGGCAAGCCCCAGCTCCAGGCGGGTCGGACCGTCATCCGTGATTCCCCCTGTATCACCCGAGTGGCTGACGGCCACCCATATCTATAAGAGATATGATAAATATAAGATGAGACACCCCAACACCTGCATAAACAAATGCATGAGTCACCAAGCCGAGATCAACAGGAAGTCTCATGCATTCCAATTAAACGACGCTGACCACTCCGTTATCAGTTCGTTCCCAAACTCTAACAGAACAAAGAGCTCTTGTAAACAAATGAGCTCCCCCAGACAAAGTCCAATACCGATCAGCAGCGCCACTCGCAACCGAAGCTTCGTCTCTCTTAGCCGAATCCATCTTCGCCAAATCCGTAGACCGAATCAGCACAGAATATTATTGACCTCCCCAAAATAAACCTACGCAATAACAAAGTTCGAATTTATATTTGACCGATAAAACTTTGATATCAATGTCGTCTGTTCTTATTTCATCATTTCTATACCCGTTTTTGAAGAGTTAAAGAGTATCCTTTAACACTAGATGTATTGTAGCATAAGTGGATTTGTGTAACGCAGAGAAGGAAACGTTTCCGAACCAATAGAGTATATATTTTATTGATCAGTATCAATAGCCGTGTAGTACTCGAAGAGTAAAAGGGTAAATTGCATTTGTGGTAAAAGTCGATTTGTGTAAGAGAAGGAATCATTTCCGACCCCATACAGAATATATATTTTTCATCGTCATCAATAGCCGAGTCGATAAAGCCATTTCTTTCTGTCCGTCCGCCTTTTTGTCGCCCAGGGCTCGGAGACTAAAAAACCTAGCGCAACCAAATTTTTTGTCCGGACTGAAGAGATATCTCTCTCCTACAAGTGCATTTTCCCCGCCCATTTTCGCCCCCACAAAGGACGCACATTAGTGGCGTCCACAAAATGCAGAATCATATTTTTATGATCCCACATCTAACAGAGGTCCAAATCACTAGTTACAATGGAAACGAGAAAGAACGTACGGAGTCGCTTCGAACGCGACTCTACTTTTATACCCGTACTCAGTCAGTACACATGTGATTTATGTGGAATTTTTAAATGTTTTATCAGTTTTACATATTACATTTTTGCTACATCTGTCATCGACATCTACATATACATCATCTACATCAGTTCTCACAACAACACACGTACACTGCTCGAGGCAGCATGTTTGAGCGTGAGTGTGCGTGTGAGAGAAGCTGCAGCAACAATCAACCCCAATAATTGACTTACGCCGCACGAGGAGGTGGGGGATTGCTGCTGAAAATTCATTTCGTCATTGTGGCTATAATAATGATCCGATCTGGACCAAATTCGGGAATCTGGTAGATATGGTCATTCTCTACAATACTGCATTTTTATCTTCAATGCTATTTTGCTATCTTCAATATTGTGGATTTTCGTCTTTTTTGGTGGCGGAAGGGGCGGGGCGAAATTTTGAAATACACTTGTTCAGGTTTGGTATCACAGGAGTCTTGTCCAAAAGTTTGGTTGCGCTAGCTCTTATAGTCTCTGAGATCCAGGCGTTCATTTTACGAAAAACCAAATCGACTCGATTTTTGTGTGAGTGCGAAAGAGAGGGAACGAAGTTTTTTCGTATATTTTCCTCTATTGTGGCTATATTAATGATCCGATCCGATTCAGATTTGGGCCCCTGATAGATATGGGTTGTCTCTATGATTCTGCATTTTTTGTTTTCTGTTATCTTCAAAATTGTGGACGCCACAGATGTGCGCCTTTTGTGGGGCGGAAGTGGGCGGGGCAAAATTTTGAAACATTTTTCTAGGAGTGAGATATCACATCAGTTTGGAAAAAAATTTTGGTCCCTCTAGCTCTTATAGCCTCCGAGCAATGGGCGACAAACAAGACGGACAGACGGACAGACAGCAATTAGTAAAAATACAATATACCCTTTTACTCTTCGAGTACGGGTATAATAAGAAAACAAATCAAAAAGTAAATATGTACATACATATTTTCTAACTTTGCGTACAATTGAAATTATTTTTGATATAAGTAAAAACATATTCGTATTTAAATAAAAAAAAATATATTTTCCATTGTAATACATTATATTTTATTTTATCAGTACAATACAATAGCATTAAATGTCGTTGGTTATGAATCGAAATCTGCAAACAGTTAAAACTATATTTAATTATCTTCTGTTCTGACCAACAGACTTCCAAACTTTGATTGAACTTCAAATTTAATCATAGCTGTTGTTATCGACCTTTGCAACGGATTTTAAACTGAGAACCATAGCTTAAAAAAATTCTAATTGAACAGAAAAAACAATCTTACAGTTCTATAAAGTTATTTAATGCTTCTATCAATAAGTTCTGTAAAATTGTAAACCTAAAACAGAAGTTTTCATAGTATTACGCTATAAAGCATGGTCATCGAATCGCAAATTGTTTTTCGTGCGTAAAATCTCTATACAAAAAATATTAATTGAAAGCCCCTGACAAATAATTTTATTACCCAGTGCTCATATATAAAAAATAATGCAGAAAACTACCAATAAAACAGGAAATAAATTTGTAATAAGGGGTCGATACACAGAGGCGCTTTCTAAAATTATATAACTGTGTACCGTTAGCGCCGCTGCACGTTGGTCGGATTTGTTTTGATTTTACGGCCTTTGTTTGCGTATTCAAAAATAAAAAGGGAAACTTTTTTTGATCAAATGGGCGTGGTGTAACCACTCAACATCCATCCTCAATCGACACCAGTACAGGTTTATAGCGTCTGGTAGGTAAGTGAGGTATCTTACAGGGCCCTGTCACCTGAGATATTAACTCAAATTGAAAATTGTAGAATTTGACTTCATCGGAACGCATATGTACTGACTGTGAATGCCCTACATTTGTCAACTACATGTCAACCCTTGGCAACAGTCCCAACATCAAATGATATTGTATTTGTGGTAAAAGTGGATGTGTGTAACGCACAGAAGTGTAACAACCCTTTAAAAGTATATATATATTATTGATTAACATCAATAACCGGACCTTCTGTCCAGTTTTTTTGTCGCCCACTGCTTGGAGGCTATAAGAGCTAGAGCCAACAACATTTTTTTTTGCAAGCTGATATGATATCTTTTTCCTACAAGTGTATTTCAAAATTTGGTCGGGCTCCCTTCCGCCCACACAAAAGTGAGCACATCTGTAGTGACCACAATTTTGAAGTCTGTCCCAAATTATATTATTATTATTATTATTATAGCCAAAATGGAGAAAACCATTTGGAGAAGCATCCTTCCCATTCGCTCTCCCTATTCTCCGCAGATGATCATTCAGTTTCCCTTACTGGCTTTGGGATAGCGTAGTGCACGCAAAATGTGCAGGGATGTCGGACGTGTGGGAAATGCCACCACCCAGCATAACGGCCTGAATTATACCTGGTCGAAATAAATATTGGAACACTCATTTTATCATAGATATTTTTCAAAAAATTTTAAGAAAAAGTAAGCATTTGTAACGACACACAAATTTTTTTAAATGTATCTGCATATCAAGAAAGTAACGGCAGGTTAAAAGTTTATATTTTGTATTCGGGGACTTTTTCCTGACCAGTTTTGTGAGACGTGTTTTTTTTTCTAGTACGAAATAATTATTGGTACAACATCAGGAAAGCGGTGCTAATTCAAGTTTTTCGTAGTTAAAGGTGACTATTTTATTCTTTTTAGCTGTGAACAAGTAAATTTAACAATCAAAGACTAAATAAAAGTTCATTTAATACAGTTCCACACGTAAATAAAGTAAAAATGGGGAATGGAGTAAAGTAGTCGGAGAATATGCAAAAACTATTCTTAATTTACACAGGAACGGAAAAGCATTCGAGAAATAGCCAATACTGCGGAAATAAACAAGAATACTGTCAAAAATTTTAAAAAACCCGGCAGGATAACATAAAACAGTAGAAACCGGCCGACCTTGTTTATTGTCTGATCGAATAAAACGACAAATAAATAATTTGGCTTTAAATACAGCGACTAGTTCACGGGATATTAAGGCTAAACTGTCTCTTTGACATCAGCACCCGTCGTATTCAGCAAATGTTAAGTTCAGATAGTAACATTAAGTATATGAAAAAATGGTACGCAAACCTATGCTTCTGCCAAGGCACAAAGCAGCTCGTCTGAATTTGCAAAAGTACAAATTTTGGACAAGTGAATGGGAAAAAGTTATCTTCAGTGACGAAAAAAAGTTCAACTTGGATGGTCCTGACGTTAAAATGATAAACTGGAGAGATATACGCCGTGTACGCAATTTCGCAATTTTGGGCCGGCTCGCTTATGGTATGGGCTGCATTTGGACACCCCGGAAGATCCCCTGTATGTTTTGTATCATCACGAATGAATTCTCAGCTGTACATAAGCCTCATAGACGACGTATTAATACCGTTTAGCGAAACATATTGGTATAAAAGTTGATTTTTCCACAGGATAACGCTGCATTCCACGTACCCAAAACCACAAACAGTTCTTTAAGGACCGAAAAATAGATCTTTTTGGGGTGGCCTGCATGTAGTCCCGATTTAAACAGAATCGAGAATGTTTCGGAAATACTGTCCAGCAAAGTTTATAGCAATAGGCGACAATTTGAAAATTTGGTGCAGCTCACAATTATCGAAGAAAGGGCCGAAATCGACGAAAAACGCTCCAAAATTTAATTCTATCAATGCCTAATCGCTTGGGTGAAGTTATTTCAAAGCGTAATGGCAATACCACTATTAAGTAAGAAAACAAACTTATTTGTTCTAGTTTTGGAATTTTATTTATTTCTAAGGCAGCAAAAATAAGGACCTGCATTTTCTCGGAAAGGATCATATATTTAAAAAATTTATTTTATTTCAATGCATTTTCTCTTTCTACTTGTGAATAAAATATTAAAAAAAATAATAGATAAGCAAATACAATTTACTTTAAAGAAAATTTGAGTGTCCCAATATTTATTTCGACCAGGTACTGGACACAGAGTTTAACGTCATCCGCATACATGAGTACTCGAGAGTTTGTTAATACTGAAGGCAGGTCATTAATAAAGAGTGTGAAAAGTAGGGGCCAAGATGGCTGCCCTGTGGTACTCCAGAAGTAACCTGAACAAGTGAAGACAAGGAGTTTTTGAAGAGGACTCTTTGAGACCTAGAGCAAAGGTAGCTAGAAATCCATTTCAAAAGATTGGGCGTCAAGTTTTTGTGCTAAACGGGAATAGTTTACAGAGTCGAATGCTTTACTGAAATCGGTGTAAATGACATCTGTCTGCATGTTACCATGGAAGCCTTTAATAATAAAAAGAGGTAAACTCTAGTAAATTTGTTGAGTTGATCGTCGCCTTATAAATCCGTGCTGAGCTGAGAGATATAAGTGATTTGCAGAGATGTTGCAAGTGCGTGATTAAAATTTTTCTCAAACATTTTTGGAATAGCGGATAACTTCGATATACCTCTGTAATTCATTGCGTCAGACTTACTACCCTTCTTATGGAGAGGAATAAGGAAATAAAGCAGCGGACACGTTCAGAAAGACCCCTGATCAATCCAATACAGAAGGAAGGATACTTCAAAAGGAGGATGGTAGGAGTCTTCAGGTATAGTGAGCGGAAGGACTCGGGTTAACAACGCTATGGTCGGATCCGAGACGAAGCACAGATCGAGCAATCGACCCAAGGAATTTTTCACATGGTTGACTTGAGACAGGGACAGGTCTAAGCGAAATTAAACTACTCCACCTTTAGGACATCAGCTTTTATTTTGCTTTGTATAAAAGTAGTTACATCATTAGATATATGATCAGGGGCAAGCCGAGCCGTGGGTGGGACACCCACCAGTGGCTTTAAGTAAACCACAGGTGCGGTACCTGTGATGGCAATATCCGGTGGTCCGGATATGGCAAACGAAATCAACAGCTGCACTGGCGTAGTGGTCAGAGTTAGTTTTTCGGATGCCGGCGGCCGTGAGGCAGTTGACACTTGCAAGTCCCGCGGAGTGGACTTCTTGAAGCTATAAGCTGCTGAACTGAGTTTCCATGGCTAAGAGCCGATCGTATTGCGTCTTCAAGCCCACGATCGGCTCCTTAAAGCCACTCCTCGTCTGCCGCATAAACGAGCGCATTTCATTTTCGACTGCACGAAATTTCTCACGACTATAATGCAGTCCGTTGCGTTGGGAAATGGCATCACCCACACGGCCAGAAATACCCGCACACTTTGCGTGCACTACGCTGTCGCAAAGCCAGGTATGTTCGGCTGATAGTGAGTGAAGTATTATAAGTATTTTTTTTCAGCGTCTCCGTAAAAAAAGGATCCACTGTGCACTGGTTGCTTTAGCTTTATACTCTCTGAGATCCAGGCGCTCATCTGTACGAATGGGCCAAGTCGACACGTTTGTGTGTGAGTTTGGTTGCTATAGCTCTTATAATCTGAGAACGAGGCGCTCATTTGTACGAAAAAAAATCGACTCGTTTTTGTGTGAGTGCGAAAGAGAGGGAATGATGTCGAAATGGTTTTCTCTATTGTGGCTATACTAATGATCCGATCCGATTCCGATTTGGGACTCTGATAGTTATGGTCTTTCTCTATGATTCTGCATTTTTAGTTTTCTGTAATTTTTATTAAAATTGTGGACGCGACAGATTTGCCCCCTTTGTAGGGGCGGAAGTGGTCGGGGCGAAATTGTTTAACACTTTTCTAGGAGTGAGAGAACACATCAGTTTAGCCTCCGAGCAATGGGCGACAAACAAGACGGACAGACCGACAAACGGACGGACAGACGGGGCTATATCGACTCGGCTATTGAGGCTGATCAAGAATATATATACTTTACATGGTCGGAAATTATTCCTTCTCTATGTTACACACATCCACTTTTACCACAAATGCAATATACCCTTTTTACTTTCGAGTACGGGTATAAAAAAGATGGTCATGATTTTTCGTTGCGCACCGCTCTGATCCGATCTGATTCCGACCCGATTCCCAAATTCGGGAATCTGGTAGATATGGACATTCTCTACGATACTGGATTTTTCGTATTTTTCTATCTTCAAAATTGTGGATTTTCGTTTTTTGGGGGGGTGGGAGTGGTCGTGGTAAAATTTTGAAATAAACTTGCACTGAAGCGATATCACAGGAGTCTGGAAAAAAAGTTTGGTTGCTCTAGCTCTTATAGTCTCTGAGATCGAGGCGCTCATTTGTACGAGAAACCAAATCGACTCGTTTTTGTGAGAGTGCGAAAGAGAGGGAATGATGTTTTTCTCTATTGTGGCTATAATAATGCTCCGATCCGACTCAGATTCGGCCCCTGATAGATATGGTCTTTCTCTATGATTCTGACTTTTTAGTTTTCTGTAATTTTCAAAATTGTGGACGCCACAGATGTCCGCCTTTTGTGGGGGCGGAAGTGGGCGGGGCGAAACTTTAAAACAATTTTCTAGGAGTGAGATGTGACATCAGAATATATATACTTTATGGGGACGGAAATGATTCCTTCTCTATGTTACACATATCCACTTTTACCAAAAATACAATATACCCTTTTTACTCTTCGAGAACTGGTATAAAAGGTTCTGTATAGATACATAGTTTACGTGTCGCTTAAAGTGAAACGGATGAGCTAAAATTGGTCGGCCAACCTCCTTTTGGAACTTTTACCTTTTGGAACTTTACATAAAGCTGCAAAATTTTAAAATAACATTTCTACCGTAAAACAAAGACATAAATTATTAAGGTCTTAAGGTATTAAGGTATTTGCACAACACCATGACTGAAAGTTATTGAGATCGGATTACAAGCGAGAGTGAAATGAAGTTTCCTTATACTGATCATCATCCACATACATGAGTACTCGAGAGTTTGTTTATATAGAAGGGGTCATTAATAAAGAGTGTTAAGAGTAGGGGGCCTAGATGGCTGCCCTGTGGAACTCCAGAACTAACCTTAACAGGGGAAGAAAATAACTTTTGAAGAGGACTCTTTGAGACCTACAACAGAGTTAGCTATAAGTCCATTTCAAAAGATAGGACGGAAACACTAAATCGTCAAGTTTTTGTGCTGGAAGGGAATTCAGGTTTGCAGAGTCGACTGCCTTACTGAAATCTGTGTAAATGATAAAAGAAGTGAACCCTAATAAATTTGTAGTTGTTGATCGTCATTTTGTAAATCCTTGCTGAGTTGGAGATATAAGTAAATCGAAGATCATAAAGCAATGAGCTTTTATTAAAAGCGGGGCTGAAAATGCCGTTCGATCTAGGTAAACTGTATGGATACGGCTCACCTGAGTAGCTTTCATAGGAATAAGTTGTTTGGAAAAATTTGGGTAAAAGGATCGGCAATGGCTATTGTTTGGCTCATTGTTTGCCGGCGAATTAAGAAATGACAGAGATCCCTGCACATTTTGCGTGCAATACGCTGTCACAAAGCCAGCAAGGGATGCGCGACTGATCGTGGGTGATCTGCTTTTTGTAGGTTTTTTTTTTGGCTAGGTCAACAGCAAAATCCATAATAATGAAGTCTTTAAATTTTTTTAGAGCAAACAAAAAATTTCAAAACAATTATAAATCAGACACTGCAGTTCACTGGGCAAGCAATTGCTTAAAGCTAAAGTTATCAGCCATGGTACACCTAGCTTAAGCCATTATTAAGCCTTATTAAGCTTAAGCCATAATTATAGGAACCCTCGCAACTCGACACCAATCACACCCATTTTAGTCAACTACCTACCTCGGATACACCACTTGATTTTCTCGATGCAAATTCGACAAAACCAATTGCACACAACCCACTGACCCATCGTTAGATCGTCGACAATGCACAAAATCCCACCCACATACACTAATCGATTTCCATGATGCGAAATAGACAAAAGTGCAAAAACCCATAACCACACCACAAACTAACCTCAGTAACCACTCAGCAAAAAAATATGACATCAAAAACCCACACAAATCACTTTCTAGTTATAAGACAGAATTTGCGGACTCAGCAGGCACAGTTAAGGCAGTCCATCGGCCAACAGTAACGGCAGTCCAACAGCCACTTATATATTCAAACACTTAAATACAAATAAACACATTGAACAAAGAGAAAACCCAAGTTTTAGTACTTTTTCATCACCGCGAACATATTGGTTTACCCGAAAACGGTAATCCGACGACGCCATACCTGCTCTTTCGGTCATACCCCTTGCTTAAAATTCCCAGCGATCTATAAATTTCTTGAAGAAGAATCCTGGATAGACTGAGCCTTTCTCAGCCTGAGATAGGTACTCACAGCACTTAAATTAAAACTTCTATGAACAGGAATAAAAATAAAAAAATTTAACTAAGTTGATATGTATATTTGTATATAGGTCCGTAAGTCATTCGGGTGATGCAGGGAATTACGGATGACGGACTGTCTCGCCATTACTGTATACTCGGACGAGGGTAGGAGTGCCTCGGGCTGGGGCTTTCCTTAACCCAATGCTGCCATGCTCCTTCTTCTCGGACACAGGGGTGTCACGAGCGAACCGTCACCCGCCGTAACTGTACACAACGTGGGACGAGCGAACATACTCTCCTCGTGAGGGCGGCTGACACGGTCAAGACTTTGTCACGGATGCTGGGTAATGGTAGTGCGGCGGAGAGAAGAAAACTCTCAGTGAAATTACCCCAATCCTAGGTGAAACAGAATACGCTTATGGATGCATGGCCGAGGGGGTGCTCGGTCGATAGTATGCGAAGTCTGAACACCTGCTGAGCTCCAGTTTAAATCATGCTTCCCGGGAAACGCGCGGTATGCCTCGGGTAACTAACCCCTTCCTTATGGGTGCTAAGATCTGGTCGGTGGTGGGGTTTGAACTTGCAAAAGAAAAAACAATCGTAGTTGCACTGGAGAAAATATTGCGCGTGCGCGTCGCTCTATATTCAAGTCTTGGTTTCAACTAACATATACATTTTCAAGCTCAAGTCCAACGGGCATAACTTCCCTCGCGATGTTGCTGGGAGACCGCTTCAAAAGATTGGGTGCTTTTGGAGCATAAACTTGCAGCCTATGGGCTAGATGTAGGAAGAGGTTGCTTAGTCAGCAAGTGCCAGAATTCGTAGGGATATTCTAGGCGCTGAGTATGGATGATCATACGCTCCTGTGTCTCAGGAATTTGGAAATTGGGTGTCCGGCTTCTGACACCGCTTGTGTAATTGACTATCATAGCCCTGTCTCATGCAGAGGTTCGAATTTCATTGATTTTGGCTCAAACTGCAACCATTCTGGCTATAAATCAATGCTAACCAGATCTTTGGAAGATATCACTCCCCTCGCTAAGGCAGCAGAGTTGTGCTCCGCCGAGAGCGGAATAGCTGAGAAGAAAGTCTCGCCACTTCTGGAGAAGCTCTGTTGGCAGAGAGTCATCCATCCAAGCTCTTTAAGCCAGATTTCTTGCATAAAGACTTTTGCTCGGACTAAAAATGGAGCTAGCCATCCCGCTGGGTCGAATAATTTGGATAGTTTGTATACGGCGAACTTAAGTTTAGTAGACGGTAGAAAGAAGAATTTGTCTCTCTGAGCCTGTCTCTCTGATACCTAATGTTTTCGTTGAGCTAGAATCTCTATTACCAGGGAATTCGTATTAGAAGTCAATTTCCTCAACGGAAAGCCTGCACTATCGAGAGCAGAGCGAAGCTTTTGATACCCTATGCCTCTAAACCTAAGAACCATGGTACACCTAGCTTAAGCCAGAATAATTATAGGAACCCTCGCAACTCGACACCAACCCTGCACTATCAAGAGCAGAGCGAAGCTTTTTGATTGCTGCGATGACCTTCTGTTTTGTGTGCGCGCAAGCAAGCACATCGTCAACATACATGGATTTGTATATGATATCGCTTGCCAGTGGGTATATTTCCCGGACATCTTGTGCAAGTTTCTTGAGCACACGAATGGCTAGGTATGATACGAAATTCACACTGAAAGTGACGGTTTTAAGCTCATAGCCACAGAGCTCACCATCTTTATTCCGAAAAATGATTCTGTGGAACTTTGTATGCGTCGGATCGAGGTTGATTTGCTTATACACCTTTGGGATACTAGCATTGAAAACAAATTGGAAGAAACGCCATTTCATTATCTGAACGTTCACATTTGATTGGCATACCGGTCCGGGATGTGGAATGTCGTGAAGAATCTTGACATTTGAAAATGGGATGGTGGCGTTAACTTTGTTGTAGTACTGTCCAGTTTAAGGACTAGGTCTACATAAGGGCACGTTGACATACTGCTCTTTTAAAGGTAGGATCCGTTTTAAATCATGAATCACGATCAAGAATGGCCTGAGTCGACAAGTGTAGGATTCCGAAAGGGTAATGACACCACAAACCTACCACTTCAATCTCTAAGAGTAGTTCAAATGAAATTGTCTTCCCAGACGGAATCAGAAGAATCTTCTGCCATCATAGGTGGAAGATCCTCCACCTCCCAAACCTAAGATCGAATATTTCTAACCGCTGTTTTGTGCCGACATTTACCTTTGTAGCGAAACTGGTCTGTGAGGATCCATCCAAATATGATCTCCTGACCAACTAGGGAGACGCAAATGTTGGGTTGGGAGACGCTGAGAAAGAGCACATCTATCAGCGACCTCTTATAGAAACATCTTTCCGGTGGAAGGATGCTGGAGTTTTCGGACTCGGCGATGGTTGAGGGTTTGAAACGTTAATATATTTCTGAGCATCGTGACCACTTGGCATAATAAGCTACCCATGGTCAGTTTATGTGAACGACGGAACGGGGATGCGACCTTTTAACCAGCTTTAGTTGGCTCAGTTAATTAACGAAATGTTGGAACGGTGGAACTCGGCGATTGATGCTGAGCAATAATAGATATACCTTAGACGCTTTCTTATCTGTGTTACACACATCTTATTTTACCGCAAATACTCTTGCTTGTATGATCTGGCATTCCCAAACTCTATGAAAAAATTACAGCTTCTTGGCTCCAACACACTTGTAGTTCCATATTCTCTGAATCGCAGCACGGATTTGAGGGACGTCGCTATTTCTTCTAACCTCCTTGAATTCTCCACCTTCGTGCATGCGGTTTCGCAAAGCAGTCTCAAACTGACTTTGTTTACACTGACTTTCGTAAGGCCTTTGATTCAGTAATTCATAATCTCCTTATCCATAAGCTAGGGTTTCCATCTTAACTTATTTTATGGATCAATGCCTATCTTTGCAATCGTTCTCAGCGTGTCCGTTTTAATACCTCTCTTTCTAGGCCTGTTTAGGTAACGTAGGTGGTACCTTAACGTATCCATCTTGGCCCTCTGTTTATTAATTTATTTATCAATGATCTTCCATAAGCTTACACACATTCCCGAGTACTTATTTTATATTATGTTTTTCCTATTGCGACCCTTTGCCCCGTTATTTTTACAATTCGAACTCGACGCCCTCAACAATTAGTGCTTAATAAATATTCTTCCTCTTAACATTTTTTGAATGTAACGTCATGACTTTCCATCGTGGCATGCCTTACCTTTTCGACTATACTATCCATAACTGTTCCTTGCAAAACCTTTTCAAAGATATTGACTTGGGAATTATGTTTTTACTTAATCTGTGTTATAACTCCCACATATCCGCTATTTCGAATAAAGCCAGAAGAGTCCTGGGCTTTATCAAAAGATGGTCCAATACGTTCACCGACCCTTATACCACTAAACTTCTTTATGTGTCCCTTGTCCGGCCTATCCTTGAGTATGGTTCCTGCGTCTGGTCCGCTCATTACCAAAAATATCATTCAGTCCGTCCAAAACAGTTCCTACTCTTTTTACACTTCGTGGTCTTAATCCATTCCCATTCTATACATCTCCCCACCATTGAGAACATGCTGCGGTTTCTCAATATCCGCTCTATGCAAAGCCGTAGGATCTGGCTTGGAGTTTTTTCTTCATAAACTTATCGCTAGTGAGGTTGAAGGCAATGGAGCCTTCAGTAGCATTATAAGCAACTCAGTCCGTTTCCACCAACTATGCATTATTTTTCGCTTCATCATCAACCCCGTCTGCCTAATTACTCTGACCATGAATCTTTCCGAAACCTCTGCCGTAACTACAACACGTTTTCCATCTCTTTTCATTCGATACTAGTTCTATTATGGTTAAATCTAAGTTAATGAACATCTTGAAATAATATAATCTTCTTGTAAAGGATAGAGGCTATTGTCCTGACCACTACCTTGTTGTGAGCTGGACCATAGCGGCAATTTTAGCTAATAAATTAGTTCCATCCAGAGCTCGCAAATAACTGTCGACCGTTTCTCGTTGTCTGCAAATAACTGTCTTTTCCTGACTCTTTACGAAAAGACTCAGAGAGCAACCGATTTATGGGTTCTTGAATGAGCTCGCTCGCGCTCAGAGCGAACCCGTTTTTTTCTATTCTGTTTTGTTCTGGTTGTTCCAAGACCGTTTTGTCGTGTTCAGTGAAGAAAAGGTATTTTGCGTATGTATTGGTATACATTCACACGCATAGGCAAACAAATCGTTAAACGTGTGTTTTGCAGACGAAATATATTAATTGCGATCGTGAATTCAGTGTGTGAAGTTGGAAAATATTTGTTGTGCAAAATGGGAAGAGACTTAAATAAAAAGTGCACCAATTCTTCAAATTTAATTTGGAAGAGAACAAATCAGTTTGCAGTGTTTGTGGTATTAAATTGTCCGGCAATCATTCAACAAACTTAAGACGGCATTTAACTACTAAACATATGGACATTTTCAATGAGTGGAACAATACTGAATCTTCAAAATTAACCCAATGTGAAAAAGAAGAATATCGTATCAAACGAGCGAAGAAGCAATTGTTTCTGCTTTGATTAAAATAGTAACCACGGACGGAAAACCATTCATATTTTTAGACAGTGAAGGGTTCAAAGAAATAATGGATCCTATATGTAATGCACGTGGTATGAACCCTGTAACGTCTAGAAACATTATGAATTTTGTGTCAGTCAAAGAGCAGTCTGTCAAAGAAAACTTATGGGCTCTTGTGAAGGGAAAGCTGGTGTCGCTGAAAATCGATGTTGCCACCAGAATGGATAAAGCCATTCTAGGAATAAATTTGCAAATGATCCACGCAACCCTGGCTAAAACCGAGATTATTGTAAAGACTATAGGCATGATTAAGCTCGGGGAATCTCACACTGGAATATACATGAAGAAGAAAATTCTAGAAATCTTAGATGATTATGGAATATCACTAGATCAAATCTACAGGTAAAAATTGAACTTTTTTTAGAATTTTTAAAATATGTGATTTCTTAAGAATTTTCATATACATGCACACAGCATTACGTCTGATAATGGGCGAAACATGATAAAAGCCGTCCAAGTATTAAATGATGCCACAGAGGAATCCCTTTTTGAAGAAGTGTAGTATGATTGGTATTCTTTTTTAGTAATGATCGATCTTTATTTAAATGAAGCTTATATTTATACAAAATCGATGGGGCGAGTTGCCTCCATGCAGGTGTTCTATCGTGGGAAACAAAGCCCTGTTGCGTAACGTTCCCACAGTCAATATGCAATATGAGGCGTCAGCTTTCGGTCAGCGGTGGTACCTGCCCAATGCCCGTTACGTAAGGTTCGTACGGTTTAGATGCAGACGCATCACTTTTGGGCAGCGACAATGACCGCCGCTGAAACTGCATCATATTGCAACTTGGCCTTGGGGTGGTGCTAAAATTGGTTAGGCCAAACACACTGCATGAATACACTACACCTCCCTTTTTATAAGAATAACGTAATATAGTAATGGAGTTATTCTAAGGTGTTAAAGTTTTTACAAAGTGTGTTTGTGTGTGTTTAAATATATTTGTGTAGGTGTAAATTGTTTTAAGTGTACATTGTATTTGTATGAAGTAATATTGTTTTTAATAATTATTATTATTATTATTATTTTATATATTTTTTTTTTTTTTTTAAATGTACATTTTGTTTAATTTTGTTTAAGGGTATAAGTATATATGTATGTATAAGTAATTTTATATAATTATTATTTTTTTTTTTTTCTATGCCCATGGTGAAAAAAGAACCAATTGTTTATATTATATTTTCTTTATATAATTTTAATCTATTTTTGTTTACGTTGGTGGTTTTATTTCTATCTTTTAATATGTAGTTATTCCTATCGTCTATTCCTATTACCTTATATGGGCCCTTATATTGGTTATCTAGTTTATGACCTGTGTCATTTTTAACTAATACTAAATCTCCTATATTTATTTGTATGCTATTTAGGTTCCTGTCATAATATGCTTTTTGTTTTGTTTTTGCCTTTTCTAATAATAATTTTGATCTATTCGTAGCTATCTGTAATCTATATTTTACTTCCTTATCGTATGCTTCATGGTTGTATACTGGACTAACCTTACCTTCTTCTAGGAAGTCATACGTTTGTGGTTTTACCGAAAACCAGTTCAAATGGGCAATACCCATGTACTGTTGATGGTGTTGTATTGTAGCAATATGTAAAAGTACTTTAGCCATTCGTCCCAATCATTCTTTTGACTAGAGATGTACGAGCGAACATACTCGTTGAATGTTCGGTGTGTACGTTCTACTGCACCGAGTGTCTGATGGTGATGGGCTGTCGATGTTCTATGTTCAATTTTTAATAACTGGCATAATTCGGAAAAAATGCTGTTTTTATATTCTGTACCCATATCCGTTATGAGCGTCCTCATAGGACCATAGATAAGAATAAAGTTATTAAAGATACTACTGGCTACGACTTTAGCATGCTTGCTAGGGATCGGTATTGTAATAAGATATTTAGTTAAATCGCATAGAATTGTAACTGCGTATTCATTATTATTTTCTGACCTTGGTAGGGGTCCTATTGTGTCGATCTGAACCGTATCGAATGCTTTTGCTGGCGTTGCAGTTAATTGCATTTCTTCTATGTTGTGTTTGAGAGTTTTGTTCTTCAAACATTTGTCACAATGTTTGATATACTTTTTATATCCCTTGTCATGTTTTTCCAGTTATATTTTTCTCTAATCTTGGTAATTGTACGATTGACTCCCTGGTGGCCTCCAGTAATTGGGTCGTCGTGGAATTGTTTTAATATTTTATCGATCGATTTTTTGTCTTGCAAGTAAGTTGTTTTTGGCGTTAACGCAATTGTTATGTCTGTAAGGTTTTTATTTCCCATATCTTTAAATTTTTCTACCCGGGTATATTTAAATATTCTGTCTTCTAAGGACAGTTGTAATTTAGTGACGCCTAGATTACCGGCTTCTAAAGTAAGCCTCTTGAAGAATTGTCCTAAGTCAATTTTCTCGTTAATAATCAGGTCATTCACTATAAATTGGCTACAAATTCGTTTTCCCTTTTTGAATAGTAAATTCGGAAGGGTCAGAATGAGCTCGACATGTCGTTTTACTTCTTTTTTATATAGCGCTTCATATATTTTTGGGACCTTAAGACTTTTTTAACACTCGTATTAAGAGTGTTTTTGTTTTTTACTTTTTCGGCTTCTGACCGTGTTGTTACTTTAAGTATTTGGGCTGCCTTGGCAGTTAAATTTTTCAAATCTGATATTTCTATGCGGGATAGCGCATCCGCTACATAGTTTTCTTTTCCTGCTATGTACTCCACCACAAAATCATATTCTTCTAAATCTAGTCGCATTCGTGTTAACTTAGACGACGGGTTTTTCATTGAAAATAGGTATGTTAATGGACGATGATCTGTTTTCACCAGGAATTTTGTGCCGTATAGGTATGGTCTGAAATATGTTATAGCCCAGTGAATTGCTGCTAATTCTTTTCTATTGTTGATTTATTGGATTCGCCTTTTGTGAATGCCTTGGATGCATATGCAACTGGTAATTGCTTACCATCGTACTCTTGGCTTAGTACTGCTCCACATGCGAAACCGCTGGCATCTGTTGTTAAGCAAAATGGTTTTGAAATCTGGGTATTGTAAGATTTGAGGGCTTATAAGAGCATTTTTAAGAAAATTGAAAGCTGTATTGCACTCTTCCGTCCATATAAAGGGTGTATTTTTTCTACTTAATCTTGTTAAATTACGAGCTTGTTCTGCAAAATTTGGAATAAATCTTCTATAGTAGTTACAAAATGCAACAAACCTTTTTGTTTCGTCTGCTGATGTTGGTGTTGGGTAGTTTTGAATTAATGTGAACTTAGTGTCGTCTGGCAATATTCCTTTGTCTGTGCATTTATGGCCTAAGTATGTTACTTCGTGACTAAAAAAAATAAACATTTGTCTGGGTGCAACTTTTAGATTGTATTTTCTGCAGATAGCAAACACATCTCTAAGGTTTTTTAACATGTGTTCTTCGGAACAGCCTAATACGACCAAGTCGTCCATGTATAGAAATGCCTGTGCAGGTGATAATCCTGCAAATGCCATGGTCATCATTCTTTTGGAATGAGTTTGGTGCTATTTTGAGGCCGTAAGGCAATCTTTTGAATCTATATGTTCCGTTATCTGCCGTAAAAAAGATGTGACATTTCTTGACTTTTTTCTAGTTCAATTTGGTGGAAACCAGATGTTAAATCTAAACAGGAGAAATATTTTGATCTTCCCAACTGGTCCAGAATATCATCTATTCTGGGCAGTGGGAACTTATCGGATATTAGTTTTTATTTATGCCCCTATAATCAACTACCATTCTCCATCGTTTTGAGTTTTTCCTGGTAGTGATTTTTTCGGTACTAATAGCAATGGGCTGTTGTATGCTGATACTGAGGGCTCTATTATGTCATCTTTTATAAGTTTCTTTATTTGAATATTTATTTCGTCTTTTTGGCTATGGGGTATTCTATAGTTTTTTATGTAAACCGGCTCATCGTTTAATAGTTTTAATTCCTGTTTGTAAAAGTTGTTTACTGTTATTGGTTCACTCTCCAATGCAAATATGTCAACGTATTCAGAACAGAGGGTATTCATTTCCTTTTTTATAAATTTTGGAAAGTTCGTATTAAGTTTTTTCATAATTTCTTTATTTTTGTTTATTTTTATGTTTTTATTGTTAATTAGTTCATAATCCTCAAGGTTTTCCGTTTGAATATTTGCATCGGATACTGTGCAATTATTATCAGTTGTATTGATGATTCGGACAAAAGCTTGTTTGCTTGTGGTAATTGTATTTGCAATGAAGATGCCTTTGTGAATTTCTTGGTTCGGTATGAGAACTTCTTTGTGTTCTGAGCATATTTTCATTAAACGGACAACTTCGGACCTAGCTGGAATTGTTATTGTATTTATATTTTGTGAATTTCGCATAGGAATGGCTATGTCTTCGTGAAAGTCGTGTGGTCTCAAAGTTAACCAATCTTGATTATCTTGGTAATCTAGAATGCAATTATATTTTTAATGAAGTCTAAAAACCAATAATTCCAGTACAATTGATTGGAAAGTCATCTTTGACAAGATGAAAAGTATGTTTTATTAAAATATTGCCGCATATCAAGTCCGCTTCCACTATTCCTAGCGTATTAATTGTTCCTTTCCCTATACCATTGAGGTTCGTTGTAATTGAATTATTTATTTGTATATTATTTGTAATTTCGCCAATTTTGAAAATTGAAATGTCAGCTCCTGTGTCTACCAAAAACGTTGATACCGCATTGTTTAGTGAAGTTTTTGTTGATATAAAACTATTGAAATGTAAATTGAACACGAATATGGATTTTTAGCGCTATTTATTTTTGTGGGGAGTTTATGCGTTTTCCGCATTTTCTGTACTATCTACAACGCGGACATTTTGGTGGCCTCCTCGTCTATTATTTTGTTGATTATTTCCGTTTCGGTAATAGCCACCGTTATTGTACCGACCGTTGTAGTTTCCGCGGAACTGGTTATTACCACGACCTCGGGTACCCTGGAAACGGCCTCTGTTTCCACGATACCCCTATTTGAGTAGTACATCACGGTATCTGCTCGTCCAGTTGCTTCGGTGCAACTGGTAACGACCAAATGCTACCGCTTCGCTCATGGTCGAGAAAGTTCCAGCCTGCATGATAAGTTTGACCTTATCATTGGTGCAGTTTTGAATCATTGCCTTGACCGCCTGCTGGGTACTATATTTTTTCTGCCTGTTCATGTGTCATTCCGTCAGAAATAAAAGCGCATTCCAGAGTTTTTGTTAATTGCTCAATTTCTTTTGTGTACTGGTTAGCGGTCTTACTCATCTGACGGATGTTCATTATTTTGGCAGTTATTGAATCTATTGATTCGCCTTTTACGTTTGTTTTAAGTCTATTTATAATGGATACAAGTGTGCATTCTGTACTAATTAAATTCCTAACAGCACCTTTTTAGTTTGGTTTTACCAGTGACACTGCTGTGGCATCATGTTCACCTTTGATGGTGTTAACCAAAGATAAGGCATCCAGAAAACTTTGTAGGTTTTCTGCCCTACCGTCAAACTCTGGGATGAGTTTGCTGGCTGTATTAAGAAATTCTATTATTGTTTGAGGCATATTTGAACCTGAAGGTTTTTCACCTTCTGAACTATCGTCGCTATCTGAACTATTTTGCAGCAGTTCTCGTGTGAAAACTGCTGGGTTATTTAGCGCGATTGGTATCACTAAATTCAAATGGTGTTTTTTGTTAATGTTCTCAAGGCACTCTGTTAGCCGTCTGAGAACATCTGTGACCCGGCCGTTATGGAGTTCAGAAAGGTTATGGTGGGCTGCTTTTATTAAGCATTTGATTTCGTTGTAATTGTGAACAACGATCTCAGTATGCTTAATTAGCGTTTGTCGCTTAATGCGCTTTGTCTTATTTAGACATTTATATGATTTATCAAATTCCACCTTGAAGTTTCTAATTTTTTTTTGTCTTAATGTTTCCCATTCCATTCCGAGTGGTAGCTGGGTTACAGACTTTCTATCAAGAGTTAAACTAGATTTTATCTAGTGTATCAGCTCGAGACATATACCTTTTTTCAGGCTTCTATGATGCATATTGTAAATTTTGATTATTAGATTTATTGCTGCTAAGATTACTAATATTAACAGAAGAAGCCACAATTCATTGATGCTATTTGTGTGATCAACAATTTGTATCTTGTTCACCACATTGGCATTGGGGTTTTCTACTTTTGATTGTGTTTCCCCCATTGTAATTATTAATATTTAGTATTTGAAAAAAATTTTTTTTTTTTTAATTAAAATTTGCTTGTTTTTTAGAAATATTTTTATTTTATCATTTAATTTAATTTATATATATTTAAAAAGGAAAAATAAGAATAAGAAATAAGAATTAAGAATTAATTTTGGGTGCTGGTTTGTTTGGCCAGCAGCCGTTTCTTCGCATCGCGAAGTGCCAGTTTGGTGGCGTCTAGCAGCTCTTTTGTAGCGCCTTTGGTCATCCGGTGATCCTCGTGCGGCCTTTTCGCACTCGATTAGTAGGCGACGAGTGCGGATCAGGCGAGCCTGTTTTCCTCCTCTTCTTGCCCTGATTATTTTTTGGTTGGCGTCACCTCCTCGCTTGTTTCAGGCTTGGCTGTCTTCTGCCTTGCCTTGTATTCCTCGATGGTGAGTCTTTTTGGTCCTGACTCCGGGTACTGCTCCAGTACCTCCTCTATTCTTGGTGGGTCCTTCTGGATAGAAGGCTCCCCTGTCAAGAATTGTATCTCTCCTTCCGATGTCATGAATTTTTTATTTATTGGTTAGTCCTCGAGTCTTTTAAGCAAAATGTAGAATGTAACGAAATTCCACCAAGGAGACTATGCAGTCGCAGTCCATGGACTCGTCTGTGAAGAGCTGCAGCTCCTTGAAGCGGCACAAAATATCCTTCAGGTAGAGGGTTTACGACTTCTTGTCGTCGTAGACGATGGTTCAGCACCTCATCGGCACAGGACTCCACATTGATTTTTCCGCTGTTATCGACCTCCCCGGCAGATGCATTGGCACCCTTGAGATTGGTTTCTCCAAAATATTTGGTAATTTCTGAGCTGCTTGGACTTTCTTGTTTATTATATTATATTATATTATATATCTGGCGCTATAACGCCGCTGATACATATATAATAATGGCAGGATCGCCATGTAGTATGATTGGTATTCTTTTAGTAATGATCGATCTTTATTTAAAT
The DNA here is from genome assembly GCA_009664405.1 of Drosophila bifasciata. NCBI lineage: Eukaryota > Metazoa > Arthropoda > Insecta > Diptera > Drosophilidae > Drosophila > Drosophila bifasciata. Next base: position 37,259,914 of record CM019042.1, on the reverse strand, counting down.
GAAGCTTATATTTATACAAAATCGATGGGGCGAGTTGCCTCCATGCAGGTGTTCTATCGTGGGAAACAAAAGCCCTGTTGCGTAACGTTCCCACAGTCAATATGCAATATGAGGCGTCAGCTTTCGGTCAGCGGTGGTACCTGCCCAATGCCCGTTACGTAAGGTTCGTAATTGGTTATGCCAAACACACTGCATGAATACACTACAGAAGACACAGAAAGTGAGAATCTTCTGAATGAACTGGGTACTATTGAACTTGCTAATATACACCTTGTGAGATGTGAACCACACACTCTGCAGCTATGCGTATTCGATGTGAACAAGACAAAGGAGATCGCCGATTAAATAAGTTCCTGTCGCACATTATGCAAATCGCTGCGCACAGAAACATATAGGTAAGTAATGATAAGTTATATATGTATAAATATATATTATATATATATATTTGTATATATTATATATACATACTATTTATAAAATCTATGCAAACGTATCTTAATTGAGAACCAAAGAAACATACCATCGCTCGACGTTTCTACAAGGTGGAATTCAACCTATTTAATGCTTAAAAATTATTGGACTTAAAGGATTTCGTGGCTACGCAGTCTTATATTTGTGTAGATGCCGATTGGGATTGGATCGAGACGTACATTGACGCTTTCAATGATACATACCAGGCAACACTAAAGCTACAAGACAAAAATTTAGTTTATAGTGAGTTCTTTGTAGTATGGATGGAATTAAAATTGAAATGCGAGAATAGCCACAATTTGATTAAAAAACGAGGAAGAACGTACGGAGTCGCTGTTGCCGCGACTCTACTTTTATACCCGTACTCAGTCAGCACAAATGTGGAATTTTCAAATGTTTTATCAGTTTTTAAATTTTACATTTTTATGCTACATCAGTCATCTACATCTACTTCATCTACATCACTCTCACAACAACACACGTACACTGCACGAGGTAGCTTGTGTGAGCGTGAGTGTGCGTGTGAGAGAATCTGTGCGACAATCATCCCCATAAACGACGACTGCTGCAAGGGGGGGGGGAAGCTGGCAGCTGAAAATTCATTTGATCATTGTGGCTACAATATTGATCCGATCTGAACCAAATTCGGGAATCTGGTAAATATGGTCATTTCCTACGATACTGCATTTTTAGTTTTTTTCTATCTTCAAAATTGTGGATTTTCGTCTTTTGTGGGGGCGGAAGGGGCGGGGCGAAATTTTGAAATACACTTGTTCAGGTTCGGTATCACAGGAGTCTGGGCAAAAATTTGGTTGCTCTAGCTCTTATAGTCTCTGAGATCCAGGCGTTCATTTTTTTACGAAAACCAAATCGACTCGATTTTTGTGTGAGTGCGAAAGAGAGGGAGCGAAGTTTTCTTGTATGTTTGCCTCTATTGTGGCTATATTAATGATCCGATCCGATTCAGATTTGGGCCCCTGATAGATATGGGCTGTCTCTATGATTCTGCATTTTTCGTTTTTGTTATTTTTCAAAATTGTGGGCGCCACAGATGTGCGCCCTTTGTGGGGCGGAAGTGGGCGGGGCGAAATTTCGAAATACTTTTCTAGGAGTGAGATATCAATATCAGACTGGATAAAAAGTTTGGTTGCTCTAGCTCTTATAGCCTTCGAGCAATGGGCGACAAACAAGACTGACAGACAGACAGACGGACGGACAGACAGGGCTATATCGACTCGGCTATTGATGCTGATCAAGAATATATATACTTTATAGGGTCGGAAATTATTCCTTCTCTATGTTACACACATCCACTTTTACCACAAATACAATATACCCTTTTACTCTTCGAGTACGGGTATAAAAAACTATCGGCACAGATACAAATAAGAGAAAGCAAATTGTTAGAATATGAAGCATTGTTGGCAGCGATTTACATGGATCCTCGGGTAAATTTTATGTTGACGAACTATCAGAAATCGTTAGCAAAAAGCTAATTTTAAAAAATATATTTTCGTTTATTTGAGTTGAAACAAGTAAGCTGTATGTCGTAGAATGTTTTAAAATTGGGTTTGTTTATGTTGTAATTTTGAGAAACTATGTTAATACTTAAAATTGTCTTCGTCAAAAACTAATACTTGTACTAAACTAAAATTAAAAAACATTTCATACTTATTATCGCTCTATTATTTAAGGCACAAACACGATTTGTTCCAGAGGTCGAAACTCCTGTGCGTGAAGAGATGTTTGACTTCTCATTCTCGTCAATTCTTTCAACCGCATCCACATCTGAAGAGAAGTCGCTGTTCTCGGCATTTTTGGACGTCAGAAAGCAAAAAAGATCCTGTTTCTGCAAAACTTGTCCAAATTTATGCTGACATCGAAAACTTCGACGTTACATTTAGTCGCTTGCCATTAAATTAAAATATATATATATATAAGTGAACTATCGCATGTTGTGCTGGCTACACCTGCAACGCAAGTTTCCGTCGAACGGGCATTCTCAGCCCTACACTTTATATTAAGTGAACGAAGAAGTTCGATTAGTGCAGAAAATCTGAACGCCTTACTAGTTATAAAGCTTAACACATAATATATAATAAATGTTACAAAAAATATATATGGGCATTTCCACGGGTCGCGAACGTACGTTCGAACGCGTTTAATGCAAATAAAAATTTAAAACAACTTTTTCTGAAAGTTTTATTTTGCTTTTTGATAGCATTTTGTTATATGGAATATGGAACCGAAATGGAACTTGTTAACAAAAATATTTTAAAAATAAACTTAAATTGTTCTATTAAACAAATTATTTTATTTCTTTTCACAACAACGAAAGTAAATGTAAAGACCGTTTGCGTTGAGTTTTTCGGTCAATCGGTCTTTTGCTGACTCTCATTGTGCGAGCGTTTCTCGTTCCGCTCTTTACGCACTGCTCATTGAAAGAGCGACATACAAAGAGCTCAACGAAAAGCGCTCAACAGAAAACATAAATGAAGACAGCAAGAGTCTCTTGTTCAGAGCGAGGGCGAGAGAGTATGAAGTTTTTCGGTTGTGCTCGCAACGAGAGCGTAAGAAGAAAAACGGTCGACAGTTATTTGCGAGCTCTGGTTCCATCGGGTCAGAAAACCATACATAGTCCAAAACCTTAAACCATAGTCTGGTTATACTTTTTTTCATATCTTGCCGTGATGAGGTGGCTCAGTGAGCGTAAGGAACCCAAGAGCGACATCCGGCGGCTGCGCATGCTGCCAGAAGGGCCACCCGCCGGGCAGGTCAAGGGCGAGCGCCGAAGCCAAAAGTAGTTTACCCCGGCGGTACGGCTAAAACGAATCCGTTATGGGTCAATGTCCATTAACAAAAATACAGTTAAGGTGAAGGGAGTCGGAAACCCAGTACCGGCGGTGATTGGGGGTGCGAGCGCAGGCCCCCAGCGTCGATATCCTATGACTGCAGGAATCCCGAGATGGCAGTGGAGTGCTTGGCTGCCAACCAGCCGGAAGCTTCGTCTTCACTGGTCCTTGCATTTCGGAGGCAGAGTTGGCTACTGCCTTCTCTCGCCTTGGACACAACGAGGAGCCGCAGAAGGCAGAGCCACAAGTCACGGCTCCCAACACCCAGATCGACTCGTATCCACTACCTGTGATGGATGAGGAGGCTCAGACCCGGCGCAAACGGCATCGGCAAAATACCTTCGTGGTATAATCCAACGACCCCCCTTACACGCTGACAGCAAGGGAAAGGAGCCTCATGAAGAAGCACGAATAGAACGTGCGAAGGCACGAGCGGTGTGGATTCCTCCACCGATCAAAGCAGATGAGGACACACTACTTCTGATCAAAGCTCTAAACCGGAGCCTGGAGACATCAGATTGCTCTGATCGCTCGGACGATAGCGCGAGAAAAGGGGAACGTCAAGCAACTCTGCATCACTCAAGTGTTCTATCAGCAAACCTGCCTTAGTTTATGGCTGAGAAGGCGGTAGACGTGGCCTTCATCCAAGAGCCCTGGACCGTTAAGGGCAGAGTTCGCGAACTGAAAGCTCGCAGATACCGCCTTCTCACACCACACCCCGTGGGTAAGCCAAGAACCTGTATCGTGGTAAAAAGCGAGCTTAATGTTCTGTTCTATTGCAGGCATAGCACTTCGGACCTAAAGGTGTTACTATGTGAGAGGAAGGACGGGAATAACCTATATCTGGCCTCAGCATACCTGCCGTATGAGGAAGAAGACTCACCCTCGGAGGATGTCAGGGCCGTAATCCACCAAGCGCGAAAAGAGGGACTTGACATTGTCTTAGGCTGCGACGCGAATACCCATCACTCCGTCTGGGGAAGCACGGGCACGAACTATAGAGGAAAGTCGATGTTCGCAACCGGGGAGACCACCCCACCTTCCGCAACAGGAACCGTGCAGAGGTTATTGACATAACACTTGCCTCAAACAGCGACTCCCCTCACCATGGATGACCGGCACGTATCCAGTGAGTGTTCCTTTTCGGTCCAGTATAGGATCGTGTACATCATCAAATGGAGCAGAGAGGCCCAAGGCCTACCGCAATTCCAAGCGGACGGACTGGAACCGTTTCTCTGCAACCTTCCCTTCTGCAGAAGGGAGCATTCTTCAAACGGAAGCGCTAGAGAAAGCGGCTCAGAATGTAACTAATGCTCTACAGATGGCTTTTATTGAATTCTGCCCGATCAGATGACCCCCAAAGTCCAATCGCAACCCGTGGTGGACACGGGAGCTGAGCGAAGTCAGGAGGGAGTCGAGGAAGCTCTTCAACAAAGCAAGAGTGACAAACACACAGGAAAGCAAATATCGCCACAGCTTCTACACCTACAAGAGCACCTGTAAGATGGCGAAAAGGGAGTCATGGGATGCCTTCTGTGATGCCATAGATGGTACCACTGTGCCTCAAGTCTTCGACGGGTACTATCAAAGGCGCCAACCTCACCTGGCTCTGCTACGCAGCCAGGACGGTTCTTTTGCATAAACAAGCCAAGCATCCCTAGAGCTCCTCATGAGTACCCCTTCCCGAGTTGCTCAGATGCCACCGGTGACGAAACCAACGACATCAACGACACTACGCGATATCAAGGAGGGGAAGTTGAGGATCTTATTTGAGACATTTTGGCACCAGACAAGATTATCTGGGCAATAAACTCATTCGGTCCCCACAAGTCATCGGGGCTGGATGATATACGACCAGTCTTTCTGCAAGCAGCTTGCCTGCCCCTGCTACCATAGCTGAAGAAAACCTTCAAAGGAACTCACCTTATTGGGTACGTCCCCAAGGGTGGACGGAGGTGAGAGTGGTATAAGGTCGTGGCCTATGGGGACGATCTAGTGATACTGGTAACGGGTTCCTACCCACAATCAGTGACCTTCTGGAATCTGCACAGGGAACGACCGCTAGCTGGGCACGCCAGAACGGTGTGGGGGTTAATCCTCAAAAACATAACTGGTGTTGTTCTCACGAAAATATAAGACCGACCTTTAAACTACCAGCAATTGGTGGAACGACACTTGAGTTATCGAACGAAGCCAAGTATCTAAGTGTCATCCTAGACTCCAAACTCTCTGGAAGAGAAACAAGGAGGAAAGAAAGAAAAAGGCATTTGGCATACATTTGTAGGAAGACCTTTGGGCGAGCATGGGGCCTACAACCGCACATCATCCATTGATGCTCGGGCTGCTGCTGAGCCGAGTAAAAGCGATAGATAGAGAGAGAGCGCGGGAGCATAGATGCTGCAGCTTGTGACGGCTCATAATTTCGCGTTTTATATTTCAACCTATTTATGTGCACAGCACTGTAGCTGCAGCTGTATGTATGCGTTAGAAAGCTTTAGTCGGTCAAGCGAGCTTTTATGCTTTATGCTTTAGCTTAGATCGTATATGATACAGACGTGCTTTAAAAAGCGTGGGTGGGAAAGGTAATGCAAAACCGAAGCTTAGGCCTTAGATCATTCGATCTGTGCCAACGAATTGTGAAAGGTCAGTTGCTGCCAGACAACAAGTGCATACAAATTTTTATAACACGTGTTTTTTTGTTGGTTAAATTCTGCAAAGAGAAAACATTATAAAAGAGCAGTGCATCGTTGCTAGTCCCGTTAAAACAGGAGATATAACCTGAGTGCAATTAGCCGTGCTTAAAATTTTATCGGAAAATATTGAGGCAAAAAAAATAAGGTGATAGCTAGTCCGATCAGGTAATTAACCTCAAGTAGGTAAAAGTTTTAAAAGTGTCTAACGTAGTGATTTTCCTAGGGGCATGGTGCACATGCTAAGGCAGTCTTGGCCGATTTGTGCTCTGGTGCGAGCCCGAAAGGTAATTTTTTCTATGACGTAACACACATGGCATGTAGACTAATAAAATTTTGTGTTTTCTGGAAAGGGTCTTTGTTATATGCCAATTAAAGGCTAAGTTGCTTTGGTTCGCGCCCATATACATCGTTGATTGGAGATCTAGCTCCAGAGAATTTTTCTAGAGGTGTTTTCCATCGACTTTTTTGACCTCAGACGAGCGCACGTGTGCATACCAACAGACAGTCAACACCGGGTATGACGGACCATTTGGTCAGGGTCTGGATGGACATCGTCATGCTGGATGTTGGAAGGGGAGCACAATAAGGATGGATGAATGAAACGGAGTTACTTATTTATACTAATACATATACTTATATCATTATTTTTTTATGATTTCTTTCACTTTAACTTCCTTCTTTCTTCTTAACTTCTTTAACTTCCTACACATTGTACATACTGTTAATGTTCTTAGCTAGGTGGAACGTCAATGCATGCAGGCCTGTTGCAGCGATGGAACGAAATTTGTAAGCCACCATATTAATGATTTGTCATAGATTTTCTCTATTCAAATTAACGTTTAACTACATACATATCCATCTTTATTGATTTATATACCTATTATTCTAGTCTTTAGTTTTGAAGTCATGTCATTTATTGAGGAAATATATTGAAGATTTATTTTTGTGAAATATGGAGTAGAGGAATTATAATGGGGTATTGAGAAAAGGAACATATAACACATAAGGGTTAACACTTAAAAGAATGAGCAGTAGTTAACATGGTTGGGTGGGTAACGTGGAGTCCTTACATCTGACTCAGAGCGGCGATGCATATTGCATTTTAACTTAAATTTCAACACCTAATAACGGCCAGGTTAGCACAAAATCTCTTGTGAGTGTAACAACTAGAACAACAGAAAGATCCCCCGTCCGACGAGCCCTAGCCGAAAGAATCCCAACGTGCTAACCATGATCTCATACTGACGTTGTCTAGTTTGTGGTGTATGTCGCAGCAAACACCACCCTTATAATACCAGGTACATTACAAGCTGTAGTAGCGAAACAAAGAAGTTGATATAAATAGACTAAAGACCGTCTGCTGCCCTGCGTTATATGCGGTCCTCAGTGGTCCATAGGGAAATAAAAAGATGACCTTAGGATTTCTCTCAGCGCAAATCCAGATTGAAGTTCGAAAGCTGATTTTGGAGTCTTGGTCATCGCAGTCGCCAAAACCTTTGCGGCAGAATATAGACTACGCGCTGACAATTTGAAGTAACTGAGTTACCGAAGCCATAAGTCTGGAGTCTGGAGCCGCAATATATGTGAGGATCTTACTCAATGTTGGTAGCGAGTATTAAAATGAGTAATAAAGTAGAAGCGCGAAATATAAGAGATTCCATGTAGTCTTCAGGGACGTAGATGCTCCATCATACACGGCAGGCGCATCCAATTAGAATCTAGATACTTATCCAGTTGGTTTGCAGCCGCAGCTTAGTAGTAGAAGATTTTATCCTCCGAAGCTGAAGCTGATTATCTAAACGGTAGGTTATTAAATGCAGCTGAGAGCCGTAATCTAGAAACGCTCGGCAAATAACGAAGGCCCCAGAATGATTTTTTCTAGGACGGTGGCCGTGGGTAATAGCACATCATCAGATGAAGTAGTGGGTTCAGTGGCATGATGCGAAGGCGTAGACGAAGACGGTAAAGTAGTGGTTTCAAAGATAGGATGTGTCGGCGAAGACGACATTGAAGCGATTTGCGGAGGACAGGGCCTTAAACTTGGGACAGTAATGGATTCCGTGTGCATGGTCATTGCATAGCACGCATTCTAAAAAAGTTAGGTTTTATACTCCTGCCCACCTGACTGCTCGTCGCATAGGTGGCCATAGCAAGATCCACTGTCTCCAATGTCAATGTGCACCGTTGCTCCAAGAACGAGGCCATAGACTCCCATGACGCAATCAGATTGACCAATGCTGGGTCGTCTAATCATTCCTCTCACTTTGCCTGAGTTGCTGGATCCAGTTTGCGAAGAAGAACCTGTACGATGATACATCCCACGATTTGCTCCGGAGTACCCAAGACCTGGAGCGCACGGGTATGAGATTTAAATCTGTCCGATAGATCCCGAAGCATGGCCACTGACCCTTCTTCCACAGCCTGGAGTCCCAAGATCTCAGTGATGTGTGCCAGAAAAACCAAACGTCGATTATTCAATTTCCTTTCTAACAAATCCAATGCAATATCATAGTTGCTATGAGAGATTTCCAGCGAACGAACAGTCTCCAATGCCGAATCCCGCAGACAAGAACGCAGATTCTAAAGCTTTTAGATGATGGTTACGTCGGAATGATTGTCGACGATGGTTGTAAACGTAGAGTAGAAGTCAGTCCACTCGGCATATCCTCCGCTGAAAGTTGGCAATAGTGTAGACGGCAGAGACGGTGCCTGCCTATGACGGGGGAGGCTGCGAACCGGCACAGCCACAAGTGCTTGCAAATGTGGAGTGAGAAGGCATGTGTCCACTGATCCTAGCGAATTCACGCCTGTTCAAAGCCTTAAGAACACTGGCAAGAGTTTCAAAGCCTTCGCACAATCCACTTTGAATTTCAGTGCAGTCCAATTCTTCAAGCTCGCTGTGCAATGTCTCAAATTGCCCGATCAGCTTCTCGATCATCTCCAACCTTACCACTAGTGTGTAATAATTATAGACCGCTGCCTCACCATCCCAAGCGGTAGTCAGTCTCTTCACTTTCTCACATAGCTCCGTTGACTTCATCCTCAGAAAAGATACCTTGATTTGATCGCTGGTCACAGTCACTTTAGTGTCGTTGGCAGCATCCATAGCAGCAGACGCTCTAGAAACGTTCGTAGCGGGAAGGGGAGCACAAAACGGAACGCGCGTAACAAACGGGAACCGCAAGCGCAATTCGTGTATGGAAGAGCGGCTGGTATATATGCTTGCATAGTTAATTTATTAAGTTTTTTTAATAGCTATTGAAATTTTAGTTATTAAATAAAGGGCCGAGAAGATTTTATTTTGTAATGCAGTTTTATTATTTATATGAAGTAGCGTGTGTAGTTGGGGTATACAAATAAATCGAAAGCGTTGATGATTAACTCCAGAATAAAAAGAGAGCAGGTGGACCAAATTTCCCGTGCCATAGTGCTGCTGCTGAGCCGAGTAAGAGCGATAGATAGAGAGAGAGAGAGAGCGCGGGAGAACAGAATAGATGCTGCAGCTGTAGTAGCGAAACAAAAAATTTAATAGATATATACTAAAGACCGTCTGCTGCCCTGCGTAAGCATGAGCAATTACAATATGTATATACAGTGGGCAGTCGAATTAGCAAACACAAATAGATTTGAACGTAAATGGTGGTTGCTCCACTAACTTTATATAAAGATTTTATGACTTAAAATCGGACTGGGAAACCCGACAGTAACAAAAACGAAAACGGCAGAATCATAGAGAAAAGCCCATATCTATCAGATGTCCGAACCTGAATCGGATCGGATCATTAGTATTGTCACAACGGAGTAAATCAATTGGAAAGGCATCGTTCCCTCTCGCTTTTTTCACACAAAAAACGAGTCGCTTTGGTTTTCGTATTTTGTGTCGCCTGGATCTCAGAGACTATAAAGCCAGAGCAACCAAACTTTCTGTCCCAAATCATGTGATACCAAATCAAGTCAACTTTATTTCAAAATTTCGCCCCCTCTTCTGCCCACCACGAAGGACGAAAGTCGACAATTTTGAAGGTAGATAAAACTGGAAAATCCAGTACGCAAACAATGACCATATTTATCAGATTGCCAACTGGTTCATATTGTTATTATGGCTAAAATGATGACAGGAATTTTCAGCAGCTAGCCGCAAACCCTTCAGCAGTGTTTTCGTGAGAAGTGATGTAGATGTACATATATGACAGACGCAGGAAAAAATGTAAAATGTAACATGAAAAAATGCTATAACATTTAAAATTCCACATAAATCACATGTGTACTGACTGAGTACGGGTATAAAAAAGAAGTGTCGCGTTAACAGCGACTCAACATGTCTTTTCTCGTTTTCTTATCCAAACACACACACAGTGTTCTTATCCAAAAAAAACCACACAGATTATAAAAAAAAGGCAAGTCATATTTTGTTTGTGTAATCCATCTCTTCGTATTTGTTTAAATTAATGTTTTGGATGCGTTTACATGAATAATTTAAATAAATCTAAAGTGTTTGCCATATCCATTTAATCTAGCGTATGCAATGAAATCCGTAAAAAAAGAATCAAACTCAAATTAACTGCAAATAGAAAATACAAAAATTTTCATGAACACATTTTTCTTCGTGTCCAACTCCGAACGTACATATGTATGTACATACAAGCAATGCTGAGACCGGCTGCTTATTCCAATTTTCTGCATAAGATGCTGATATCATATAGAAAGACCATATCTATCAGGGACCCAAATCTGAATCGGATCGGATCATTAATATAGCCACAATAGAGCAAACCATACAAAAAACTTCGCTCCCTCTCGCCTTTTCTCACACAAAAACGAGTCGCTTTGGTTATTCGTATTTTGTGTCGCCTGGATCTCAGAGACTATAAGAGCTAGAGCAACCTAACTTTCTGTCCACACTCCTGTGATATCAAATCAAGCCAAGTGCATTTCAAAATTTCGCCCCGCCCCCTTCCGCCACCACAATAGACGAAAGTCTACAATTTTGAAGATAAAGAAAAACGAAAAAAAATGTAGTTTCGTAGAGAATGGCAATATCTACCAGTGTGGTAGGATAATCCCTATCAGCCCCATATATAATACGAGAAAGAACGTACGGAGTTGCTGTAAACGCGACTCTACTTTTATACCCGTACACAGTCTGTACACATGTGATTTATGTGGAATTTTTAATTGTTTTATCAGTTTTACATTTTACATTTGTTTGCTGCATCTTTCATCTACATCTACATCAGTTCTCACAACAACACACGTACACCGCACGAGGCAGAGTCTGTGAGCGTGAGTGTGAGTGTGAGAGAAATCAGTAGCAGCCGCTACTACCATCAACCCTAATAAAAATGTATATTTTTTTTTTTGCGGGGGCAACCCCCGCAAGGGGACTCTGCTGCTGAAAATTCATTTCATCATTGTGGCTACAATAATGATCCGATCTGAACCAAATTCGGGAATCTGGTAGATATGGTTATTCTCTCAATACTGATTTTTTCGTTTTATCCTATCTTCAAAATTTTGGAATTTCGTCGTTTGTGGGGGCGGAAGGGGGCGGGGCGAAATTTTGAAATACACTTTTACAGGTTTGGTATCACAGGAGTCTTGACAGAAAGATTGGTTGCTCTAGCTCTTATAGTCTCTGAGATCCAGACTACACAAAATACGAAAAGCCAAAACGACTCGTTTTTGTGTGAGTGCGAAAGAGCGGGATCGAAGTTTTTTCGTTTGTTTTTCTCTATTGTGGCTATATTAATGATCCAATCCGAATCAGATTTGGGCCCCTGGTAGATATGGTCTTTCTCTATGATTCTGCATTTTTCGTTTTCTGTTATCTTTAAAATTGTGGTCGCCACGGATGTGCCTTTTTTTGGGGCGGGAAGTAGGCGGGGCGAAATTTTAAAACATTTTTCTAGGAGTGAGATTTAACATCAGTATGGACAAAAAATGTGGTTGCTCTATATCTTTTAGCCTTCGAGCAATGGGCGACAAACAAGACGGACAGACAGACAGACGGACAGACAGGGCTATGTATATCGACTCGGCTATTGATGCTGATCAAGAATATATACACTTTACGGGGTCGGAAATGATTACTTCTCTATGTAACACACATCCACTTTTACCACAAATACAATATACCCTTTTACTCTTCGAGTACGGGTATACAAAAATCCGGCAGGATACAATAAATCAGTAAAAACCGGCCGACCTTGCTTAGTGTCTGATCGAACAAAACGATAAATAAATAATTTGGCTTTAAATACAGCGAATAGTTCACGGAATATTAAGACTAAACTGTCTCTTGACATCAGCAAATGTTAAGTTCAGCTAGCAACATTAAGTATGAAACGAGAAAGAACGTACGGAGTCGCTGTAGGCGCGACTCTACTTTTATACCCGTACTCAGTCAGTACACACATGTGATTTATGTGGAATTTTCAAATGTGGTATCAGTTTTTACATTTTACATTTAACATTTGTTTGCTGCATCTGTCATCTACATCTACATCAGTTCTCACAACAACACACGTACACCGCCCAAGGCAGCATGTTTGAGCGTGAGTGTGCGTGTGAGAGAATCTGCAGCAACAATCAACCCCAATAATTGACTTACGCTGCAAGGGGGAATTGCTGCTGTAAATTCATTTGATCATTTTGGCTACAGTAATGGTCCGATCTGAACCAAATTAGGGAATCTGGTAGATATGGTCATTTTCTACCATACTGCATTTTTGGTTTTTTATACCCGTACTCGAAGAGTAAAAGGGTATATTGTATTTGGGGTAAAAGTGGATGTGTGTAACATAGAGAAGTATTCATTTCCGACCCCATAAAGTATATATATTCTTGATCAGCATCAATAGCCGAGTCGATATAGCCATGTCTGTCCGTCCGTCTGGCAACCACATTTTTTTTCCATACTGATGTTATATCTCACTCCTAGAAAGAAGTTTAAAAATTTGGCCCCGCCCACTTCCGCCCCCACAAAGCGCGTACATCTGTGGCGTCCACAATTTTGAATATAACACAAAACTAAAAAATGCAGTATCATAGAGAAAGACCATATCTATCAGGGACCCAAATCTGAATCGGATTGGATCATTAATATAGCCACAATAGAGAAAAACATACGAAAAAACTTCGCTCCCTCTCTTTCGCACTCACACAAAAACGAAACGATTTGGTTTTTCGTACAAATGAACGCCTGGATCTCAGAGACTATAAGAGCTAGAGCAACCAAACTTTTTGCCAAGACTCCTGTGATACCAAACCTGAACAAGTGTATTTCAAAATTTTGCCACGCCCACTCACGCCCCCAAAAGACGGAAATCCACAATTTTGAAGATAGAAAAAACCAAAAATGCAGTATGGTAGAAAATTACCATATCTACCAGATTCCCGAATTTGGTTGTATTCGAATTTGGTATTGTAGCCACAATGATCAAATGAGTTTTCAGCAGAAATTTCCCCCTCTCCGGGCTTTTATTGGGGTTGATTTTTCGCTGCTGCTTCTCTCACACTCACACTCGCACGCTCTGTCTCGTGCAGTGTACTTGTGTTGTTATGAGAACTGATGTAGATGTTGATGACAGATGCATCAAACAAATGTAAAATGTAAAATGTAAAAACTGATACAACATTTGAAGATTCTACATAAATCACATGTGTACAGACTGAGTACGGGTATAAAAAGAAGAGTCGCGCCTACAGCGTTCCGTACGTTCTTTCTCGTTTCTTTCTTAAAAATTGTGGATTTTCCTCTTTTGGGTGGTCGGAAGGGGGCGGGTCGAAATTTTGAAATACACTTGTTCAGGTTTGGTATCACAGGAGTCTTGGCAAAAGTTTGGTTGCTCTAGCTCTTATAGTCTCTAAAATCCAGGCGTTCATTTGTACGAAAAACCAAATTGTCTCGTTTTTGTGTGAGTGCGAAAGAGAGGGAGCGAAGTTTTTTCGTATGTTTTTCTCTATTGTGGCTATATTAATAATCCAATCCGATTCATATTTGGGTCCCGGATAGATATGGTCTTTCTCTATGATACTGCATTTTAGTTTTGTGTTATATTCAAAATTGTGGACGCCACAGATGTACGCGCTTTGTGGGGCGGAAGTGGACGGGGCGAAATTTTAAAAAATTTCTAGGAGTGAGATATCACATCAGTCTGGATAAGAAGTTTGGTTGCTCTAGCTCTTATAGCCTTCGGGCAATGGGAGTCAAACAAGACTGACGGACGGACAGACGGACGGACAGACATGGCTATATCGACTCGGCTATTAATGCTGATCAAGAATATTAATACTTTATAGGGTCGGAAATGATTCCTTCTCTATGTTACACACATCCACTTTTACCACAAATAAAATATACCCTTTTACTCTTCGAGTACGGGTATAAAAATGGTACGCAAACCTATGCTTCTGACAAGGCACAAAGCAGCTCGTCTGGAATTTGCAAAAGTACAAATTTTGGACAAGTGAATGGAAGAACGTTATCTTCAGTGACGAAAAAATTGTAACTTGGTTGGTCCTGACGTTAAAATGATGTACTGGAGAGATATACGCCGTGACCGCAATTTCCCAATTTTGGGGCGGCTCGCTTATGGTATGGGCTGCATTTGGACACCCCGGAAGATCCCCTGTATGTTTTGTATCATCTCGAATGAATTCTCAGCTGTTCATAAGCCTGATAGACGACGTATTAATGCCGTTTAGCGAAACGTATTGGGATAAAAAAGTTGATTTTTCAACAGGATATCGCTGCATTCCACGTATCCAAAACCACAACACAGTTCTTTGAGGACCGAAAAATAGATCTTTTGGGGTGGCCTGCATGTAGTCCCGATTTAAACCAATTCCAATAGAGAATGTTTGGGAAATACTGTCCAGCAAAGTTTATAGCAATAGGCGACAATTTGAAAATTTGGTGCAGCTCAAAAAGGCAATTATCTAAGAAAGGGCCAAAAATCGACGAAAAACGCTCCAACATTTAATTCTATCAATGCCTAATCGCTTGGCTAAAGTTATATCAAAGCGTGGAGGCAATACCCACTCTTAAGCAAGAAAACAAATTTATTTGTTCTAATTTTTGAATTTTCAAAAATTATTTGTATTTTAGTGTACCAATAATTATTTCTAAGGCAGCAAAAATAATGACCTGAATTTTCTCGGAAAGGATCAGAGATTTTAAAATTATTTTATTTTATTTCAATGCATTTTCTCTTTATAACTGCGAATAAAATTTAAAAAAAAATAATAGATAAGCAAATACGATTTAGTTTAAAGAAAAATTGAGTGTCCCAATATTTATTTTGACCAGGTATACACTTTTTGAAGCACCACGATTGTACTTTTGGATCATTTCTTTGCACCAATCGACACGCGCTTTTTTTTTATTCTACCGGACCAAAAAATTATAAAAAGGAACCAGTTATTTCGGTAAATAATGATACGATAGTTATGAATGAAATCCTTAGCAACAAAACTGATGACACATATAATGAGATTATTGTGCCAGATATTTTTAATATCAATTATATGGAAAATGAAGAAGTTGATTACATCTGCGGGGAGAACATAAGTCATAAGCTTAAGTGTCAGCTTGGGCTATCAATCGAAGACTCTTACGTGAAGACGGTAAAACCAAAAGAACCCTTAGTAAGGTGCGAAATAAAACTCAATTTAGAAAAATCAAAACCGTTTAGTTGTGCTCCAAGGCGCCTGTCATATACTGAGAAAGATAAACTGCAAAAAATTATTAGATGAATATTTAAGAAAAGGAATAATACGACCCAGCGATTCTGATTACGCTTCGCCTATCGTGTTAGTTAAAAAGAAAACAGGAGACTTAAGATTATGCATAGATTTTTAGGAGAAGGAAAAGAGTCTTTACGAAACTTGATCTCAAAATGGTTATTTTCATGTATTCATTAATGAGGAATCGATTAGGTATACGTCGTTCGTGACCCCTTTAGGACAATTCGATTTTATCAGAATGCCACAGGGCCTGAAAACGGCTTCAGCAGTGTTTCAAAGGTTTGTTAACAAAATATTCGATGAGATGATTAGAGAGAGGAAAAAGTTATTGTATATATGGACGACATCATGTTGGCCGCTTGGAAACGCTAAAAGAAGTCTTTATTAGATTAGCTCAAAACAAATTAGAATTGCGTATAGACAAATGTGAGTTTCTACAATCTAACATAAAATATCTGGGGTTTACAATCAACGGGCAAGGTATAAAAGCAGATGAAAAGGATTAGAAGCAATCAAAAACTTTCCAATCCCAGATAAGGTACAGATTGTGCAAAGTTTTCTTGGCTTATGCCCTATTTCAGAAGATTTCTGAAGGATTTCTCAACTATTGCCAAACCGCTTTACGATCTCTCGAGAAAAGGCACAGAGTTCAAATTTGGTGAAAGTGAATTAAAATGCTTTTCAATGCTTATGGAATTGTTAATGCAAGCACCCATTTTGGCAATTTAGAATCATAAGGATGAGATAAACCTTTATTGTGATGCAAGCTCTCTTGGTTTCGGGGCAGTGCTATTTCAGAAGAAAGAAGACGGAAAACTGCATCCAATCATTTACGCATTACGCAGGTTCCGCATATATTTATATGGAAAACGTTTCAGGATAGTTACTGACTGTAATTCACTAACGCTAACGCTCAACAAAATTGAACTCAACCCGCGTATTGCTAGATGGGCGTTAGAGCTGCAAAGTTATGACTATGAGTTAAGCCATAGCGAGGGCAGCAGGATGCAGCACGTAGATGCGTTAAGTAGATGCACAAACATTCTCATTGTAGAAACTAATACGTTTGAAGACAACCTAGTTATTTGCCAAGCCAAAGACCAAGTAGTTCAAAATATCAAGCAACAATTAGAAGAAAATGAACACAAGCTTTTCGAAATGAGAAACGGTGTAGTTTACAGGAAGTGTAATGATGGAAGATTGTTATTCTATGTTCCAACAGAAATGGAAGACCACGTTTTATACAAATATCATAACGAAATAGGACACATAGGTAGAGAGAAAATGATAAATATAATTGGTAAAAATAATTGGTTTCCAAACGTAAAAAGAAAAAAATGCTCCGGTCATATTGAAAATTGTTTAAAATGTGTAGCGTTTTCGCCTAAAACGGGAAGAGAAGGATTTTTACACCCATTCCGAAAAGGAAATAAGCCATTTGAACTAATTCACATCGTTCACTACGGTCCCGTTGATTCAGGAAGATTGACGAAGCACAGTAGTTGTTAGTAGTTAGTAGTTGTTGATGCTTTTACAAAGTTTGTGCGTTTATATGAAACAAAACCACGAATAAACGGGAGGTCATCGTTTCGTTGAAGGACTATTTTAGAGCATACAGCAAACCCAAATGCATAATTTCAGATCGTGGAAGTTGTTTCACATCAAACGAGTTCGATGACTTCTCTTCAGAGACTGATATTAAACATAATAAAATAGCAACAGGATCGCTTCAAGCGAATGGTGGAAAAGGGTAAACAGAAGCATTGGACCAATGATAGCGAAGTTAGTAGAACCAGAAAAAGGTATACATTGGGATGCACTGATAGAGAAAGTAAAACATGCATTAAATAACACGCCATAGGAGCACAAAACAAGTTCCGTGTAAACTATTATTCGGCATAGAACAGAGTGGAAAAATAGTAGACGAATTAAAAGAAAACTAGAAGAGTTAAATGATGCACAAGAAAAAAAGATTTAGCAGATCTAGGGCGGTAGCGGCAGAAAATTTAAAGACAGCGCAAGCGTACAACAAAGCAATATGACAAGGGTTTGAAGAAACCGAAAGAGTATAAGGAAGGAGACTATGTGAGGGTAAAAAAATTGATTGCACAGTAGGAGCATCCAAAAATTATTTTCCAAAACCAAGGGCCTTACGTAATCGAAAAGTACTAACAAATGACAGGTTTCTGCTTAAACACGTGGAAGGTTTTCAAGTATCCCGTAACCCATATCAAGGGGTTTTGGAGTATTCAAAACATTGATCACTGGATAGGCAACAAAAATAATTGTTAATATATACAAAAAAAAAAAAAAAAATGTAATAGATTAAGAACAAGAAAACCCTGTGAACCATTGTAAAATTCCCGTATATCTAAGTGATCCAACAGTCAGAATGGCCGAGTTGTGGTAGGATAACCCCTATCAGCCCCATATATACTACTTGACCTAATTTTTTTTTTTTCATATTAGCAGTCTGTTTTTATTTAAAATTTTCGTGGACAATCATTAAATTGGTTAATAGACTTAACAGTTGATTGATTTTCTTTATGATGTGCTATGGTGGCAGTATCCGGCTAGTCCCGGCAGAGATCCAGGGATGGGTCTATTGTTTATTGTTTATTGTTTAGGGTTAAACAATGTCCAGTTCAACGTGAGACTAATAGATTAATAGAACAAAAATAAAAGAAGGATATCTAGACTATTAAATTAAATTAAATTAAAATTAAAATTACTTCAAAATATTCATTAGCGTAGATTTAACCATATAAGAACTAGTATCGTAAGAAAAAGAGAAAAAAAAGTTTTGTAGTTACGGCAAATGCTACGGAAAGATTCATGGTCAGAATAATTAAGAAGACAGCGTTGAAGATGTAGTGGAAAAAATGCCTAGTCGGGCGGGAAGGACTGAGATGTTGATAAGGCTACAGAGGGCAATGGAATCAATCTCACCAGCGAGAATTTTATGTAGAAACATAACTATGGCAGATCCTACGACTTTGGAGAGCGGATATCGAGAAGTCGCAGCCTACTCTCATAAGAGGGAAGATGTCTTGACGGGTCCCAATTAAGACCACGAAGTGCGAATAGAGAAATTGTTTTTGGACAGACTCAATCATATCCTGATATTTTTGGTAATGAGGGAACCATATTCAAGGATAGGCCGGACAAGGGACACATAGAGAAGTTTGGTCGTATAAGGATCGGTGAACTCCTTGGACCATCTTTTTAATAAAGCCCAGGACCCCTCTAGCTTTATTCGAGATAGCGGATATGTGGGAGTTAAAACACAAATTAGGTGAAAACATAATTCCCAAGTCAGTAACTTTGAAGAGGCGTTGCAAGGAACAGTTATTGATAGTGTAGTCATAAAGGTAAGGCTTGATACGATGGAAAGACATGACGTTACATTTAGAAATGTTAAGAGGAAGCAAGTTTATTAGGCACCAATTGTTGAGGGCGTCGAGATCGGATTGTAAAAATATGGGGGAAAAAGGGTCACAAAAGGAAAAGCACAACTTCACATCGTCTGCATACATAAGTACTCGGATTGTGTTAACGCTTGGGGAAGATCGTAATGAATAAATTAAATAGCAGAGGGCCAAGATGGCTGGAATTGAAACGGACACGCTGAGAACGATTGGAAAGATAGGCACTAATCCAGAAAAGAAGTTTAGATGGAAACCCTAGGAGATAAAGCTTCTGGATAAGGAGATTATGATTTACTGAATCAAAAGCCTTGCTAAAGTCAGTGTAGACGACGTCAGTTTGAAACTGCTTTGCGAAACCAGCATGCACAAAGGTGGAGAATTCTAGAAGGTTTGATGAAATAGAACGACGTTTCACAAATCCGTGCTGCGATTCAGAGAATATTGAACTACAAAAAGTGTTGGAGCTGAAAGGTTATAATTTTTTCGAAAGAGTTTTGGAATGGCAGATAAGTTTGAGATGGCACGACAATTAGAGACTTCAATTTAGACCCCTTCTTGTGAATGGGAGTAATGAAAAGATTCTTTCCAGACGATGGGAAAGTCCCCGAGCTCTATTGATAGGCTAAAGAGTTTAAGGAGGGGCACACAAAGAGAATCTGCACAATGTTTTAGAACAGCACTGGGAACCCTATCAGGGCCCGTAGAAAAGGAAAGTTTGCACGATTTTAGGTTGATTAGGAGGCAATTAAAGTCAATGAACGGGGTATAGATACAATTAGAACTATTTAGGAGGAAGGGATATGGTTGTTTGGGATGAGATTTATCAGCAAGTATAGAGGATTGATTATTAGAAGGAATAGAGTAGCAAAGTTGAAAAACGAGGCAAACAAATTTGCGATATCACAATCATCATCGGCCTTTCTACCATTAAAGGACCAATAATAGCGAAGTTAGTAGAACCAGAAAAAAGGTATACATTGGGATGCACTGATAGAGAAAAGTAAAACATGCATTAAATAACACGCCATAGGAGCACAAAACAAGTTCCGTGTAAACTATTATTCGGCATAGAACAGAGAGGAAAAATAGTAGACGAATTAAAAGAAAAACTAGAAGAGTTAAATGATGCACAAGAAAATAAAGATTTAGCAGATCTAGGGCGGTAGCGGCAGAAAATATAAAGACAGCGCAAGCGTACAACAAAGCAATATGACAAGGGTTTGAAGAAACCGAAAGAGTATAAGGAAGGAGACTATGTGAGGGTAAAAAATTGATTGCACAGTAGGAGCATCTAAAAAATTAATTTCCAAAACCAAGGGCCTTACGTAATCGAAAAAGTACTAACAAATGACAGGTTTCTGCTTAAACACGTGGAAGGTTTTTCAAGTATCCCGTAACCCATATCAAAAGGGGTTTGGAGTATTCAAAACATTGATCACTGGATAGGCAACAAAAATAATTGTTAATATATATAAAAAAAAAAAAAAACTGTAATAGATTAAGAACAAGAAAACCCTGTAAACCATTGTAAAATTCCCGTATATCTAAGTGATCCAACAGTCAGAATGGCCGAGTTGTGGTAGGATAACCCCTATCAGCCCCATAAATACTACTAGCCCTAAAATTTTTTCGTATTAGCAGTCTGTTTTTATTTAAAACTGTCCAATCGTGGACAATCATTAAATTGATTAATAGACTTAACAGTTGATTGATTTTCTTTATGATGTGCTATGGTGGCAGTATCCGGCTAGTCCCGGCAGAGATCCAGGGATGGGTCTATTGTTTATTGTTTATTGTTTAGGGTTAAACAATGTCCAGTTCAACGTGAGACTAATAGATTAATAGAACAAAAATAAAAGAAGGATATCTAGACTATTAAATTAAATTAAATTAAAATTAAAATTACTTCAAAATATTCATTAGCGTAGATTTAACCATATAAGAACTAGTATCGTAAGAAAAGAGATAAAAAAAAGTTTTGTAGTTACGGCAAATGCTACGGAAAGATTCATGGTCAGAATAATTAAGAAGACAGCGTTGAAGATGTAGTGGAAAAAATGCCTAGTCGGGCGGGAAGGGACTGAGATGTTGATAAGGCTACAGAGGGCAATGGAATCAATCTCACCAGCGAGAATTTTATGTAGAAACATAACTCCATGGCAGATCCTACGACTTTGAGAGAGCGGATATCGAGAAGTCGCAGCCTACTCTCATAAGAGGGGAAGATGTCTTGACGGGTCCCAATTAAGACCACGAAGTGCGAATAGGAGAAATTGTTTTTGGACAGACTCAATCATATCCTGATATTTTTGGTAATGAGGGGATCAGACGCAGGAACCATATTCAAGGATAGGCCGGACAAGGGGACACATATAGAAGTTTGGTCGTATAAGGATCGGTGAACTCCTTGGACCATCTTTTAATAAAGCCCAGGACCCCTCTAGCTTTATTCGAGATAGCGGATATGTGGGAGTTAAAACACAAATTAGGTGAAAACATAATTCCCAAGTCAGTAACTTTGAAGAGGCGTTGCAAGGAACAGTTATTGATAGTGTAGTCATAAAGGTAAGGCTTGATACGATGGAAAGACATGACGTTACATTTAGAAATGTTAAGAGGAAGCAAGTTTATTAGGCACCAATTGTTGAGGTCGTCGAGATCGGATTGTAAAAATAAGGGGAAAAAGGGTCACAAAAGGAAAAGCACAACTTCACATCGTCGGCATACATAAGTACTCGGGATTGTGTTAACGCTTGGGAAGATCGTAATGAATAAATTAAATAGCAGAGGGCCAAGATGGCTGGAATTGAAACGGACACGCTGAGAACGATTGGAAAGATAGGCACTAATCCAGAAAAGAAGTTTAGATGGAAACCCTAGGAGATAAAGCTTCTGGATAAGGAGATTATGATTTACTGAATCAAAAGCCTTGCTAAAAGTCAGTGTAGACGACGTCAGTTTGAAACTGCTTTGCGAAACCAGCATGCACAAAGGTGGAGAATTCTAGAAGGTTTGATGAAATAGAACGACGTTTCACAAATCCGTGCTGCGATTCAGAGAATATTGAACTACAAAAAGTGTTGGAGCTGAAAGGTTATAATTTTTTCGAAGAGTTTTGGAATGGCAGATAAGTTTGAGATGGCACGACAATTAGAAACTTCGATTTTAGATCCCTTCTTGTGAATGGGAATAATGAAAGATTCTTTCCATACGTTGGGAAAGTCCCCGAGCTCTATTGATAGGCTAAAGAGTTTAAGGAGGGGGGCACACAAAGAGAATCTGCACAATGTTTTAGAACAGCACTGGGAACCCTATCAGGGCCCGTAGAAAAGGAAAGTTTGCACGATTTTAGGTAGATTAGGAGGCAATTAAAGTCAATGAACGGGGTATAGATACAATTAGAACTATTTAGGAGGAAGGGATATGGTTGTTTGGGATGAGATTTATCAGCAAGTATAGAGGATTGATTATTAGAAGGAATAGAGTAGCAAAGTTGAAAAAAAAATAAGGCAAACAAATTTGCGATATCACAATCATCATCGGCCTTTCTACCATTAAAGGAAAATGAAGATGGAAATTGGGAAGAGTTACGCTTCGAGTTCACAAACATAAAGAATTGCTTCGGATCTCGTTTGAAGTTAAGCTTACATTTAGACAGGTAGTTATTATAACAGGTTTTGTTATGTAACGAAAATTTTTCTCTTTGGGATTGAGTACTTAGAGAAGTCCGATTGCGAACCAGATCTTGTAAACTTTTAAAGAGACGAGATTTAATATTCCGAAAGGTTTATCAAGCGTGGAGTGAACCAGACAGGGCCTTTGGGATTACGCAAGGGGAAACTACAGGTACATATATATTAAAGATATTGAATATAGATTTATAAAATGCTTTTGGTGCGGCTTCCATATCATGAAAGTCGTCAAGGAATGACCAATCGATCAGGGAAAGCGCCAGGTTTTAGCAGTAAAAATCTTCTTTCCTGAAGCAAAAAGATAGACGGAGATGTAATGGGAGATTTGATAGAATCAAAGGAAGACAACTGCACAGAAATTTCAAGTGTGGGATGATAAGGGTCCTCAGGGAAAGAGAGAGTAATCCTCTGCAGACCACAGTGCTCGAGACGTCGGAAGTAAAGACAAGATCAAGAAGCCTACCCAAATTATTGGATATAGCATTATTCTGACCCAACGAAGTATCGGACAAAGAATCAATAAAATCATGCTAAGTAGATGGGAACATCAGGTTGGAGTCAACAGAGGGCGACCAAGAGATATTTGGTAGGTTAAAGTCCCCAAGAACAATAAGACAATCCGAATCCTTAAGTTGAGACGGAACAGATTGAACAAGGGAAATATGACGCATATATGTAGATAATTCAGAGGACGGCGGAATGTAGGAACAGGATATAAAGAGATTACAAGAGGAAAGCTGAGTTGAACTACTAAAAAATTCGATGTTATATCGCTCTTCAACCGAATAGAATTGGGATGGTATGTCTGAACGTATCGCCACAAGGACACCACCCCTCGAGATGGACGATCTGTCCGATAAATATTAAATTGATCAATGAAGAACTCAGAATTTTAAATAGAAGGGTTGAGCCAGGTTTCAGAGAAAGCGATTACATCAGTCTCGAAAGATGCACTGTCAGAATATAAGTGGTTGAGCTTACTGCACAAGACGCGGACATTCAGATAAGTTATCTTTAGAGAAATCAGTTTTTGGGGCCAAATTTAAGACTGCCTGAGATGGTGTAGGACAGACACACGAAGATATAGTTGGAAGGACACCCACACGGAGTTCAGGACTAGGGGAACGATTGGTAAACCCATGACAAATAGTATGTACCGGCCAGAAAGAGGGTCGAGCACACTATTGACATGTATTTCAGGGACAAGGATTTTGAAAAGAAGAAATATTTCGCTTAACTTTAAAGTTAAATTTAGTAACTAACAGACCTGAGGATTCATCAATGTTTAACTTAGCGAAGA
The DNA here is from genome assembly GCA_009664405.1 of Drosophila bifasciata. Taxonomy (NCBI): domain Eukaryota; kingdom Metazoa; phylum Arthropoda; class Insecta; order Diptera; family Drosophilidae; genus Drosophila; species Drosophila bifasciata. The sequence goes on along the minus strand of CM019042.1, from coordinate 37,235,731 downwards.
TAAAATCCCTGACCAGATCTTCCGTAGCCGATGCCATAAGTCGGGAAACAAAAACAGATTTTAATGGAGCAGTTAAAATAGAAGAAGCGATGATAGACCTATTTGGTAGCAAGGGCGTAGCAGATAATGAGCCAGTGATGACAGTGAGTCCAGGATCCGAAACGAGGGCATCGTCAATAGAAACTGCTGGAACGGGAAGGGTGGCAGGAAGGGTGCTACGCTCATTGGAAGCGCTCATAGCGGTGTTTGCATCAGCGACGGATGCAGTGAGTGCCGCTGCATTGTTGGTCGGTGTGAGAAATGGATTGATGATTCCACTTTGCGAGGCCAAGGAATCCAATGTGTGCAGATGAGAAGAATGCGTTCCGACTCCAATAGGTTGCGAATAGTTGTTGTTATCGTTATTGGGGAATTTTCGCCTAGGAGATTCACTGAAAAGTTTGAGGCCAAGAAATTGAGATTCCAAAGTCAGGAACTTCTCGTTGAGAGCGACAAATTGCTTCCGGACATCCAGAAAACCAGTACGAGTCTGTCGCATAAACGTACGCATTTCGGACTCAATCTCCCTGCAAGCCAAACATGACCAGGTCAGACCGACACGTTTTGAGATCAGATCATGTAGCCGTCCAAGATTGCCACCCACAGCACATTTTATGTGGGCGAAATTGTTACAAAGCCAGACAAAGCTAAGGAATACTTCGCCGACAATGCAGCCGCCAGATTCGCATTTCTTTGCACTGCAGACAATACTCATTTTTACAAAGAAGAACGCAAACTGGGAGTATGAGCGCAAGCTATGTGAGAGAGCAGGCAGCAGAGAGAGCGGGGATCAGCAGAAGCAGCAAAGACGATCCAGCGAGGCCACGAAAACAAACGGTGAAGCTCACGAAAGTAGAGCCACCGAAAGAGCTATTCCAAAAGAATGAAGGCGAAGTCCAGAGAGAGTGAGAGCAAGAGAGCTTGCAATTGCGCGCTCCAGATGCAGCAGGTGCACGAGCGATGAGCACAGAGAGCAGTTATTCAAAGCAGAATGAATAAAAGCACTAACAAGCATAAATAAGCACAATTGTTAGCAACTGAAACTCATCTAATTGGCACATTTAGTTATCGGTTATGTTGGTTTTCAAGATGTACACGATAATTTGTTATTAAAATTGTATTATTATATCAAAAAGCGCAGGAGCGAGGTGAAAGAACGACCGGTTTCAGCGAGTGACCAGACGAGAAACATGAGCTCTGAGGAGCCTCCTGGTCTATTCACTGTTATCCATTGCAGCTATTAGCTTGGTGGTCTCCTCTTCCGCGATCTGGGGAATCGGCTCCGGAGTCTTTGAGGGGCTCAGCCAGGAGTCTGGCCGTTTCCGTTGCGTCATAGGGAGAGCATCGACTAGTGGAGTGAAGACTCCTTCCAGGTGCTCTGCGAATGCGTTGGCTCTCTCCGCCTCTGTTCTGCACCATGAGTTGTCTGCTTTCTTAATAAGCGGAATCCTCTTAAGTGGCCGCTTAATGTGCTTACTGACATTCCACAGGTTGTGGTAAGGGTCACCCAGCGCGAGCTGTCCTACAAAGTTGTCAGGGGCCTCCTTCCTCAGGCTTGCCAAAGTCTCTTGTAGATCCTTTGTGGCTCTGTTGAGAGCGGTCTTGTCTTGAGGGTTCCTTGAGAGGAACCATACTCGTCGGAGCCGCCGTTTCTCGGTCTTAAGCTCAATCACCTGTGGGTTCCAAAGTGAACGTCCCTGCTGGAGACTCTCGGCTGGTTTGAGAGCCTGGGCGCAGCATGTACCGCTACCTCCTGAATTTGCGTGGTGAGATTCTCGACGGCCGCCTCGATGTCTTCAGGGGGTATCCAGTGGTGGGTTGGGGTTGGTGGTGTTATTCAGCCAGTGATGGTATTTTGTGATGTCGGAGGTTTTGTAGATCAGCTTTTTACGGGCGGATCGTAGAATGGCTGAGGCGTACACGGAATCCTTGCAGGATCCAGGCCACCAGGGATGGCAATGTCCAACACGTCTGCGATTTTTGCAGGATCGGTGGGCCAGTAGGTCGGTGTGCCAGTTCCATGACAACTAAGATTGTAGGACAGAACCTACCTGCATAGTACTCAGCCTTTTGGATTGCAGACCCTGGATCCCCACCAGGTGTGTTTGGCATTGAAGTCCCCGCCTATGACGAACTTGGGAGCTAGGCTGTCCAGGAGCATTCCACGTCCCTGACATTGTGCCTGGGAGGGCAGTAGGCGCCGGCTACAGTGATGTCACCGTGGGTGGTGTTGACGGAAATTCGGGCGCATTGCACCCAACCCTCTTGAATGGCCGTTAGGATCTCGAACTTAATTGTACTGCGGATGAGGATGGCCGCCCCGCCGCGGGCTGTACCATTAGGGTGGTTGGCGGAGATAAGTATGACCTTATTCCTTTCAATGAGAAGTAAGACCTGGAGGAAAAGTGGGTTTCGGAAATGAGTAAGATATCGGCTTGGTTGGTCTTGCAGTAAAGCTCGACCTCAGGCCTGTTGTTAATCAGGCCATTTGCGTTCCAGATGGTAATGTCTAATCCCGTTTGCATAGGGACTTACAAACGCTGGCCATCATTTGCGTCATTTGGCTCATCACTTTCTCCATCATTCTCTCGAACATGAATTCCATCCTGGCCATATTGCTTCCATCAGACTGTCGGGATTGGTCTCTGGTTGCGAGGGGATGTGAGTTCCGCCGGTTGCCTGTTTAGCTGCGTTGGCATAGCTGAAGTTAGGGTTAACCCTACTGGAGTTCATGGGATGTTGGGCACTTTGAGTTACCTGCTTTGGAATGCTTTTGGCTTTTTATATGCGGGGCAACCTTTGTAAGAGGCCACATGTGGGCCTTCGCATTGCAGGCAGTGGGCCGGTCTGCTGGTGTTTTTGCACCGTCTCCGGGTACCCGTCTCCGCATTTAACACATCTATACTCCAGGTAGCAGTACCGGTGGGTGTGTCCAAATCCCTGGCAGCGATAACATTGGGGCACATCGTTAAACTTCATCGGTGGCTCGATCGTCACCATTGAGTTGCAAAAGCCGCTTAATTTGATAAGCCTCCTTATTGTTCTTGGAAGGTGCGAGGTTGGCGAAGAAGATGTTGAGAGGCTTTTTTGTGTCTCTCTGGGTGGGATTGTAGAGATCTCTGACCAGGTGCCCTTAACGGTTTAGCCCTTCACGAATTTCCTCCAGATCCGTTGAGTAATGAAGACCTTTGATGACGACCCGGTAGGCGCGGTCGTCTCGGGGCTGGAAGGTTTGAAACCTTTTGTTGGTTTCCATCAGAAACGCTTTGAGGGCGGAGTAGCTCTCCTTGTCCGGGGTCATCACGCGAACGTTGTTATTGCTGGTCGTCTTGAAGGTGAACTCCACGTCTTTGCCGAGCACAGCAGAGATGTTACTGGAGAGGGCCTTGATGTTGGTCACGCCTGAGATAAAGATCGGTGGTTTCTTGATCATCATAGGTTTTTTTTTTTTCTTTGTCCTTTGGAGGAGTCATGGTTGGCAGGTCGTTCCTTATCTCCTCATCGTCTTCATCCGATGATAGAGCTGCGAAACGCTTGAGCTTCGGCAGCTACTTTGCTCGTACTGGGTCCGTCCATTTCGGGGAATTCTTTCCTGATTTCCTTTTTAGCTCGCTCGGTTCAAATGAGTAGTCGGAGTCCGAGGAGGAGGTGTTCTTCTTCACCCTTTTGCTGCTAGGCTCGGAAGGCTCGGCTTACCAGCCCATGATGGGGTTGGTGCCTGTATATATATATATATATATATATATATATATATATGTCTGTGAGTACGAGAGTAATCGACCAGAAATACAGGAAATTAAATACTCTTTTTTTTCCAGAATTTAACTAAAAATTAAAATTAAATTGAATAGACACGTTCCACACGACTAGCCTTAATGTATACATACGAATAATCCCTTAATCTACGACCACACTGGAAAAATACCCAATATATGGTCTCTTGGAAAGAGACAGATCGACGCTTCGGCATTCGCAAAAGAGGAGAGAAAAATAAAGTCACACTGGAGAGTAACAAACATAGAAGTGCGCAGCCTCTTTTTTCCTCTCACAAAAGATTCCCGAATTTGGTTCAGATCGGATCATTATTATAGCCACAATGATAAAATGAATTCGCAGCATCGACTTGCCCCGCCCCTTGCAGCGTAAGTCATTTATGGGGATGATTGTCGCTACAGATTCTCTCTCTCGCTCACACACTGCTCACACATTCTGCCTCGTGCAATGTACGTGTGTTGTTGTGAGAAGTGATGTTGATGATGTAGATGTAGATGACAAGGTAGCAAAAATATGCAAAATGAAAAATTGATAAAACATTTGAAAATACCACATAAAACACACGGGTTCTTACTGAGTACGGGTATAAAAGTAGAGTCGCGTTCACAGCGACTCCGTACGTTCTTTCTCGTTTTTATTTGAATTGTGTTATACCGCCTGTTTTTTGAGCTGCCGGACTTTTCCGACCGCTTTGAATAAAGTCCACCAAAAGTAAAACGCGAAATTATGGAGCGACAAATTTTCAAATTTTTGGCAAGGGTCGTTGGACTGTACACCTCTGCTCTGCTCTCAAGAGAAACTCTGAAACTCGGACCCCAAAACATAATCTGCGATTAATGAGCGAGCGTGCACTATACTTAAGAGTAATTAAGAGCGACAGCTAGCGCAAAAGAGCTTGTTGCCAGCGGCTGCTCCGAACATTCTCCCCTGCGGAATATCAGAATTTCCGCATCAGAATCCACGGGAAGGTCGCAGAGTTTGGCAACAGCACGCCGAGTAATCCCAGTCGCCGTACGAAGAACGGCCACTCTTATTACGCCGTCAGCTCCAGGGATGACATCGACGATATGAGCTATCGGCCACTTCAATGGAGGCAGCCCTTAGTCCTTGATGCACACAACATCGTTGATCTTGACGGGCGGCTCCACCGACCGCCATTTCGAGCGCTTTTGAAGCAGAGTTAGGTACTCTCGCTGCATCTTCTCCAAAACATCTGCTGCATGCGGGTGACGTGTTGCCAACGATCAAGCCGATTGTAGCTCAATGACGATAGGTCTGGCTCCGGAAACGATGCAAGGGGCCGACCAATGAGAAAGTGGCCCGGGGTGAGGACGCCAAGATCATCCGGACTTTCTGAAAGGGGAACACGAGGACGAGAATTGATTATTCCTGCCAAAGTGCGGGGATCGAGGTGGGATGAAGCGCCAATCTTAGCCACTGCTCAGGCAGTGCGAGTGAACCTCATCAATATGCTTCTTACTCATAAACAGGCGTTTTAAATTCTCCAGCTCATTCCTTGCCAACGAAGTTGGTCGCATTGTCCGACCAAATGCATCTTGGAATGCCTCTTGTGGCGTAAAGCGTTTGAGGGCGGCCAAGAACGAAAACTGTCGTCAGATCCTTCACCAGCTCCAGCCATACTGCCTTGGTGGCGAAGCAAATAAACACAGAAATGTAGCACTTCTGTGGGGCCTTGTTGTATACATCGGTCTTGTAGTAGAAGGGTCCACAGTAGTCGATCCCGGTCACGGTGACTTTTCCACTCGATCCTTTGGCAAATCTACCATTGTGTGCTTCACGAGACGAGACCGATATTTGCTGCAGGCGATACATTTCCCTAATGCGCGAGAAACTGTTTTTACTCCACCTATCGGCCAATACTGCAACCGAATCAAAGCCGAGCAGCGACTGGGGGCTGCTTGGTGATGCTTTCCGTGAAAGTACTCAACGACGGCAAATGTCAACGGATGATCCTTCGGTAAAATAATTGGATGGCGAGCATCATAATCAAGCGTTGAGTGCTGAAGTCGTCCACCTATGCGAATTAATCCAACCGAGTCCAGAAGAGGAGACAGCAACGCAATGCTGCTTGAAGAATCGATTTTCTTTCCATTCGTCAAAGCCTTGTACTCTGAAGACAACGAAGCTCTTTAAACAATACGAAGGAGCATGTGTGTTCCCCACGAATATCCTCGACTTAGGTAACCTAATCCTTCTGACAAATTTAAAGACATAGCCAAAACTTCGTTGCATCGTGCCAAAGGAGTTGATATACTTGAGTGTACGCGAATGTCCACTCGAGCCGAAGTGAGCAGAACCTTCTGACGAACTTCAGGAAGGTCTCTCTCTGGCAAGCAAGATCTAGGCCAACTATCTTCCTCCTTTTGTAGAAATTCCAGTCCCTTCATCCATAGAGAAGACTGCAAGAGTTCCTGTGGTGAGGCTCCCTTGGAAATTATGTCAGCCGGATTCAACGTGGTCGAGACATAATGCCAATCCATTCCCTGTGTCAGCTGCTGTATGGCAGCGGCCCTATTGGCAACGAAAAACGTTGAACTTTGAGGACTCTTCCTTCAGCCACGACAGCACCACAGAGGAGTCTGACCAACAATAGAATTTACAATTGAGTGCTTCTATCTTCAAGACCTCTCTAACCAAGCGCGGCACCACAGCGCTCTAGCTTGTGAATGCCGATCGTGTTTAGAGGTGCCAGCCGAGATTTCGAATTAAGTAAATGTGTCACAACTCCAAGTGAGGTAACCGTTCGCGTATAAATACACGCTCCAAACTCAGCGAGACTGGCATCACAAAATGCATGCAACTCGAACCTGGCTCCAACTTGAAGAATGTAGCGAGGAAATTCAACGCGGTCAACATTGGCAACATCCTGGCAGGATTGGGTCCACTCACTCTCCAAAGCCAGCGGCAAGCTCTCGTCCCAGTCCAACTTGCTTCTCCACATCTTCTGTAGAATTATCTTCGCCCTTGTCAACGTTGGTCCGATTAAAACCGAGGGGGTCGTAACACCGTGCGATTACTGATAGCACAGTTCGCTTTGTGTGTGTCGGCCAAGACCTTTGGGTGCAAAGGTGAATAAAAACTTGTCCCTGCGTGGATCCCATACGAGCCTTAGAGTCTTTGTAATGTCGCTCCCGTCGTCAAACTTTACCAGGGTTTCCTTGGCGGCCTCTGGGACATCCGGAAGCACCTCTCCAGAGCTTGAGCACCACTTTCCCAAACGAAAATTACCACGCCCAAGCAGTTGTGTAGTTTGATGCATGATCTTCCGCACTTCTTCAACGGAATCGCCTCGTGATATCATGTCATCAACATGGAAGTCCCGCAAAACGACTTTCGAGCCCAATGGATACGACAAGTACTCATCCATGGCGAGTTGTTGCATTGCACGGATGTCCAAAAATGAAGCAGGCTTGGTGCCATACGTGACCGTGTCCAGCTTAAAGACTTGGATATTGTCTTTGGGTGAGTCACGCCACAAGATACACTGTAACAGTGAATCTGGCTCTGTCACGCGCACACTTCGGTACATCTTACAGATGTCTCCTGTATTTCTAATAGGAAATGTACGAAACCGCACTAGAGTGGTGAAGAGCTTTGCCTGAATTGTGGGCCCTGACATTAGATGCTCATTCAAGAATCCAGACGATGTCACTGCGGAGCCATCGAACACGACCCTTAACTTTGTGGACGAACTCTCTTTCAAAACGCAATGGTGCGGCAAGAAGTATTTACACTCTTGAATTTGCGAGCTAGGCACAGACGACATTTGCTTGAGGTCTAAGTATTCCTTAATGAACGCTGCGTATTGCTCCTTAACTTTAGGACTTCGACTAAACTTGCGCTTAAGGTTATCAAATCGTCTTTTTGCCTGCAAGAACGAATCGCCTAGCAGACCTACATCACGCTTCATCTGCAGATGAACGGAGTATTCCCCGGTAGGCAACCTACTGTAGTGCTGCTTGAAGTGCTCTTCACAATGAAACTCTTCTGAGGACATCCTTGAGATTCGCTCGTATACATGTTCTTCTTCCCAGAACTGACGAACCAACTCATCTAACTGAACAACGGGGGCAGGCGCAGGCATTGATCTTTGCGATGCAACGAACGATGACGACTGGGGCAGTCGATTGCAGCCTCCCGAGAACACCCATCCAAGGAGTGTCTTTTGAAGCAATGGCAATCCCGAAGCTAAATGGATTTGGCCGACGCAAAGCAATTCAATAAATAGATCTGCTCCGATGAGCAAATCAATTCGCTGTGGTACGAAAAAACGACGGATCAGCAAGCTGTATATTCGACAGTACGCTCCAAGATTCAATGTTGAAATAATGGTTAGGCTGCTGGTCTGTTATCCGCGGAGCTACAACGGCCCTCCGTGATGCGAGATTTAATTATGAGATCGACTGAATAGCCTTCTGTTGAGAAGCTGACGTCTTCAATGCCTAAGACTGCAGCCAACGATTTGATTTTGCGAAGTTTTAGCTGCTCCACAAACCGAGAAATGACGAAATGAACTTGAGAACCAGAATCCAAGAGAGCCCGACTTGGTACAAACGTGCCAGCCGATTCTTAATGAGCACAATAGCTGTTGCTAGAAGCACCACATCAGACGAGATACGAGAAGACTGGGGCGCGCTGGGCGAAACTGTAACCATCGAGCTAGGTTGGGCAAAGCTGGGGATGACAACGGCAGATTGATCCATGGAATGCGCAGATACGGGCGATGGCATCTAATGAAAGCAGCGTATGGTGACGCGCTCTCGGAGACATCTTCTCAAAGCGCTTGCATTGCGAAATCAAATGGTCTTGGGCACGGCATAGCTCACAAAACCTATGCCCGCCGATGCAACGAATGATTTTTCGGGTACGTACTCACGGTCTTTGGCGTCTTGCTAACCTGACCAGAATTCCCAAGCAGGGCGTGCTCAACGATTTCAGGGTACGACATCTTTTTGTCCAAAAAGGCAGACAACTTCTCCCAAGGGGAAGATCTTGATTCGACGAGCCTCCTTCCCATTTGAATTGAGTAGTCCTGTCCAATTTCTGAACGACTGCGTGAACGATTACGAAATTGGCGATCTCCTCCTTTGTTGCCAGCGCTTCCAGCGCGCGAAGATGTGCGGTGACAGAGTCCGTAAACGCCCTCAGCCTGCCAACCGATGAGTCCACTCGCTCCAGCCCAAATACCTCTCTGATGTGTGCTGTAGGATAAGACGTTTATTACTAAATCGTTTTTTAAGGATATCTAAGGAAATCGTAGAATTGGCCTGGTTTAACTCCAACGAACTAATGGTGTCCAACGCCGCGCCGCTCAAGCATGAACGCAAATGTTGCAACTTTTCGATACAAGTCAGTTCAGCTTCACTATCAATAACAGCCGTGAACATTGAATAAAAACTTGACCACTCGGTATAGGCTCCGCTGAACTTGGGCAGCAGCAGCTGTGGCAAGCGCGATCGATTGGCCATATACGTTTTGGGATTCATCCGAAAAGTGGAACAATGCGTAGGCCTTAAGTGCTTGCCTAACTCACGCTGCAGGATGGTTTTCATTTTCAGCAAGGCAGTGCCGAACTGCCCAGGAAAGTCGCTAGCAATAGCTTGAAAATCCTGCTCCTCCAATCGGTCATGAGCGATATCAAAATTCAACTCCAATTTGTCCAACAGATCTAGAAAGCCCATCAGATCATACTCGTCCAAGCTGCGCAACTTTTCAACGTCAATTGGGAGCACAGGGCCTGAAGTCTGTCGAATATGGCCCTTGTCTTGAGGTTCAAGAATGCAATCCGGCTAGTAGCTGGATCAGCACTAGCCACCACTTCACCAACTAGAGCGCCACTTGACGGCGTGCCATCCGTCATCACTCATTTTTGTTTAATTTAATTTAGTTTTTAATTTTAATTAAATTTATTTTTAGTTTTTTATTTATTTATTTGATTGTCTAGTTCACGGTAAACTCTCCACGACACAGAGTTTTTCGAGCCGTTTGCGCAGCACTAACGATGCGGTTAAAGTGCGGTTAAAGGCAGCGAATGCCGGTAGAAAGCAGCAACTATAAAAGCAACGGAGAACGTAAGTACGTATGTATGTGCGTTTTTATGCACTGCACCAGCACCGAGGGCGAAAGCGACGACCGAAAATGCAGCGGAATCAAGCAGCGCACATACGATTGTGCTGTATAAATGTACTCGAGCGGTTCCGATTCCGTTATTGCTGCTGTTAGCACACAATAATTTTGTACTTTATATCACACTGCTAACTTCCCGATTATGTTTTTATGTTTTCCACGAGAACCACGATACACATGGATATCTCGGTAGAACCTCCTTAATGTTGTGAGCTTCTGGGCTTTTCCGACCGCTTTGAATAAACCAAAAGTAAAACGCGAAATCGTTGAACTTAAACTTGATTTTGGACGTGTGTTCGTAGCGAAGGGTTATTGAATTTATAACAAATTTTTGGCAAGGGTCGTTAGACTATACACCTCCGCTCTGCTCTCAAGAGAAACTCTGCCCCCTCGACGCTATGCACTCGGGCCTCGCTCGGACCCCAAAACATAATCTGCGATTAATGAGCGAGCGTGCACTATACTTAAAAGTAATTAAGAGCGACAGCTAGCGCAAAAGAGCTTGTTGCCAGCGGCTGCTCCGGAACACCGCCAATATTACTAAAAGGTAATATTAGTAAAACAGGACTTTTTTAAATATTATCAATCATTTTAATATTTTTTTTATTTTCTGTGCCGAGTCCTCGAAAATTACCACCCGACCAGTCCGTGATATATTCCACTGTTCCGTTAATTAGGGGGGCCCAGAAAATTGTATAATCAGTGCTCTCCCTGAATTTCCAACTATAGTGTGCCATCGTTTCACCAGATCAGTCAACGTTTTCGTCGTGAATATATCAGTGACCGCAAGTCAGAAAAATTTCTCACAGTTCCAGGCTCACGACGTTCATCACCCTCCGTAGAATCCCCTTCAGTTTCGGAACACTGTTTTTCCAAAGGACGAAAAAGTTCAGATTCACATGTCCCTCGTACCGTATCACACCACATGCTCTACCCTATTGTATCGCTGCATAAGACAGTCTTAGCAAATTCGGGGCCCGTATCCGTACTCCATCCTCCGTGGAGATTTCTCTGTTTTCGTTTAAAATCCGTCTAGTCGAAGTTAAAACGTTAAAGGAATAGGTGCGACTAGAATGTGAGAGCTGCACGATGAATCTTAATCTGCCTGAACCTGACAATGTAGCGATGCAAGCTATGCTGGAAAAATACGAGCATTGCTATTCGGAGTATGAGAGATGCGCACGAACTAACATGAAACGAGAAAGAACGTACGGAGTCGCTTCGAACGCGACTCTACTTTTATACCCGTTCTCAGTCAGTACACATGTGATTTATGTGGAATTTTAAAATGTTTTATCATTTTTTACATTTTACATTTTTTGCTACATCTGTCATCGACATCTACATCTACATCAGTTCTCACAACAACACACGTACACTGCACGAGGCAGCATGTTTGAGCGTGAGTGTGCGTGTGAGAGAAGCTGCAGCAACAATCAACCCCAATAATTGACTTACGCCGCAAAGAGGAGGTGGGGGATTGCTGCTGAAAATTCATTTCATCATTGTGGCTATAATAATGATCCGATCTGGACCAAATTCGGGAATCTGGTAGATATGGTCATTTCCTACGATACTGCATTTTTAGTTTTTGCTATCTTCAATATTGTGGATTTTCGTCTTTTTTGTGGGGGCGGAAGGGGCGGGGCGAAATTTTGAAAAAAAACTTGTTCAGGTTTGGTACCACAGGAGTCTTGGCCAAAAAGTTTGGTTGCTCTGGCTCTTATAGTCTCTGAGATCCAGGCGACACAAAATACAAAAACCAAATCGACTCGATTTTGTGTGAGTGCGAAAGAGAAGGAGCGAAGTTTTTTTCGTACATTTGCCTCTATTGTGGCTATATTAATGATCCGATCCGATTCAGATTTGGGCCCCTGATAGATATAGGCTCTCTCTATGATTCTGCATTTTCGTTTTCTGCTATCTTTAAAATTGTGGACGCCACAGATGTGCGCCCTTTGTGGGGGCGCAAGTGGGCGGGGCGAAATTTTGAAACACTTTTCTAGGGTGAGATATTACATCAGTCTGGAAAAAAATTTGATTGGTCTAGCTCTAATAGCCTTCGTGCAATGAGTGAAAAACAAGACGGACGGACAGACGGACAGACGGACGGACAGACATGGCTATATCGACTCGGCTATTGATGCTGATCAAGAATATATATACTTTATGGGGTCGGAAACGCCTCCTTCTGTGTGTTACACACATCCACTTTTACCACAAATACAATATACCCTATTACTCTTCGAGTACGGGTATAAAATCGAAAACGCTTCTTAATTGCCCCTAGTTTTCAGCAATGCGGTGCCAGTCCGCTCCCCAATCAGAATCGAGATTTGCCATGGCGATAATCTCAAATGCCATCTATACAAATAATCCGACGCTGACTATGATGGATAAATTGTATCACCTCTGCCACAAAACTTGCAGGCAAGCCAAGGCCATCGTAAAAAACGCTCCGCTCACGAATGAGGGTTTCGATTTTGCATGGAACTCCCTAATAGAGCCTCTGCAACAGTTCCCTCCAATCGAAATCCAATTCGAGACATACAGTCCGCTACATCCTCCAAAGCTACTATACAGCGAACACACAGAGTGTTCTGTTGGACACGGCTACTATAAACATACAAATGCCACTTGAGCAATCGTTTTAAAGTTTTCGAGCTTGCAGAAGCAAGCATATCAGAACGTATGTTCAGAATCATCAATCTTTTTTACCAACCAGTTCTGTGTTAAGTAACAGGCTTGAACCAAGTGATTTCAGCCAGGCCGCAGAAGATATGCAACTTTCAAATAGGCTCACCATCAAAACCGAGAATCTTTATAAAAGAGATCGTTGATAGATGTGCTCTTAGGTCCCTACTCGGTCAGGAGACCATATTAAGATGGTTCCTCACTGGACCAGTAGCTGAGTTAGCTCGCCTTCAATTGCCTATTTCGCTACATAGGTTAATGTCGGCACAAAACAGCGGCTAGAAAAATTATATTTAAGGTTTTGCCAGCTATGATGAGAGAAGATTCTTCTGATTTCGTCTGTGTAGTGAAGTGGTAGGTTTTTGGTGTCATTAGCCTTTCGGAATCCTGCACTTGTCGACTAAGGCCATTTCATGATCGTGATTCATGATTTAAAACGGATCCTACCTTTAAAAGAGCAGTAGGTCAACTTCCCCTTATGTATACCTAAGCCTTAAACTGGACAGTACTACAGCAAAGTAAACGCCCCAGTCCATTTTCAAATGTGAAGATTCTTTACGACATTCCACATCAGGACCGGTTTGCCAATCAAATCTGAATATTCAGATACTGAAATGGCGTTTCTTCCAATTTGTTTTTCAATGCTGGCCTCCCAACGGTGTATAAGCAAAATCAACCTCGATACGACGCAGACAAAGTTCCACAGAATCATTTTTCGGAATAAAGATGTGAGCTCGGTGGCGAAGAAGAGCTTAAAACGTCACTTTCGTTTGTGAATTACGTACATTCGTGCGTACTTAGCCATTCATTGTGCTCTAGAAACTTGCTCAAGATGTCCGGGAGATATACCCACAGGCAAGCGTATACAGAAAACAGAAGGTCATCGCAGCAATCAAAGAGCTTCGCTCTACTCTCGATAGTGCAGGGGTTTCCGTTGAGGAAATTGACTTCTAATACGAATTCCCTCGAAATAGAGATTCTAGCTCAACAAAAACATTAGGTTTTCGGTGGCAAGCTCAGAGTGACAAATTCTTCTTTCTACCGTCTACTAGACTTAAGTTCCCCGTAGACGAAAACGGAAGGCCTATCCCAAATATCGAAATTATTCGACCCAGCGGGATGGCCTGCTCCAATTGTAGTCCTAGCTTAATTTGTATGTGGGAAATTTGGCTTAAAGAGCTCGGGTGGGATGTCTATCTGCCGACAGATCTTCTCCAAAGGAGCCGAGATCTTCTTTTTAAGCTATCCCGCTATCTACTGACTCGGACCGAGAGTCGACTATGCTAGACCACTCGAGCAGGCTGCAACACCCGGGTATTTGCTGTTTCGTGTGCTTCAACACACTGCATATAATAATGAGGCAGTACATATGTATGCCTGGTATAGGCAACACGAGAGCGTAAAATTAATTGATACCTTTATATGTGGCATATAGTTCTTCTCCAACGTAAAGCCAATTGCAGCCAATATATATGGGATTCTAAGCCCTAAACTCTTCTCCTGACAATAACAAACACAAAAAAAGAATTGGCGAAATCGGTCTAGCCGTTCCTGCGTGATGCCGGGACCAAGGGAAATATATTATATATATAGATTTATTTCCCATGCCCAAGTGTCCTGTTCCTTACCCCATCCATTCTGCCGTTCTTTATTTAGGTTGCGCCAGGTCATCCTTGCGCATAAAACTTAAAATAATAATATTCCTAGATGTATGATTTTAGCGGACGCAGAGAACAAAATTAACTTGCAAGCGCCTTCAATACTCTAATGGGCATCTCTTCCAATGTGAGGTCAAACATGATAGCCATTATGAGTTTTTATATGTGCATATCCGTTCAACCATTTATTTATTTGATATAAAATAAATTAGTATACATAAGAAACAAAAAAAAGCGTTTCTTATGGAGGGGACAAGCCTCTTTAAAAAGTGTCGTAATACCACAAATTCGAATGCTCTGGGAACTGGGTAGCCAATTTCAGCTGCGGGAACATTGTTGTACGGGATGACTTTTTTTCCATTGTTCTATCTACAAAATTGTAGGTCTAACAAGTTTTTCGGTAAATACTATCGATATTCTTTTAATTTTTGGCCTTCGATACTATCGATACTACTTTTTTCCCAACCTTACAAAAATGTTTAAAGTGTGGTACATATACATATAAATTAAAAGTTAGTTGATTAAAACGATTGGTGGTGTCAAAAAGTGTTACAAACCTATTTCGGACTTTTCTAAAAATCAAACTTTATTTGTATCTATATAATTAAACAAAGTGTCTTCAATATATTGAAAGGTAATGCAACTCGTGTTTGCCGATATGCATATGTATGTGCATGCATATACAAGTTTGATAGCAATTCGTTCATAAACGGTAAATTGTATTTTTGGCTTTT